>CM055430.1:1548400-1753922 GCA_029228465.1 Salix viminalis
AGTTGAATCACTACAACGCTAAGTTAAAAGAAAACAAGAGTAAATGAGAAAGAACTTAGGCTTGAAACTAAAAGAACTATTAAAAAAAATCATTGCCTTAGTAGAGTGGACTGAGTTGAAAATGAAAGGACGCAACCCAGGCAATGCCAAGTTAATTATTTCTTAAGCACACGAAAAACATAGACTCTATTTTCCATTCAAAAAGTAAAGGGGTCTAGGGAGACACAAACAATTGGTATCTAAATGTTAGACTATACATCCATTAAAAAAGTAAAAACCGTGTACCACAAATAATATAAGACTACATCTTCCAAAAGCATTATATAATAATGACTGTTATTCAAGTAGATGCTCTTGGAAAGACACAATCCACATCTTAGATAAAGCACTCAAAATCTTATTTGCACAAAATAAAACAAAAGAAGCAATTGTAAATACAAAATTGTCAAAATTAAAAAGGTAATGGATATAAAAGAGAAAAAAAAAACAAAAAAAAATGGCTTGATGCCTTTTAGGTAAGGAGCTAGATAGGTTGCTTGTAATACACAGTGGACACCCTTGAACTAGATAGGTTGTTTGTGCTACACAGTGAGCACCTTCGAGCATGTAAGTGAATTATGTTGCTAAGTAGTTGATCAACGTAAATAAAAAATACAACAGGACTATGAGAAGGGTTGGCTCAATGCTTTTTATTGAAGGAAGCAAATACGTTACCTGTGCTATACAGTAGGCACCATTAAACTGAAAAGGTTGCATGTGTTACACAATGGCAGCTTTGAACTGGATAGGTTGCATGTGCTTCAAAGTGGACACCTTTGAACATTTAAGCGAATTTATGTTGTTTATTCACTCATAATTAATTACCAATTTCATTCATCTTTCCTAAACTCAAACCCAAAATTTGCATTTCCCAAAATTTAACCATAACCGCGTTAACAAACAGCATATTCAAAACAATTAACACCTATTTCACCAGAATTTCAATTTTCAGCAACCTTATCGCTTCACAAGCTATGTGGGACCCACAAACACACTAAAATCAATCAAGACAATACCAAACAGCAATAATGATTCCATATTTCTGAAATTCTAAGGTTTTACCACAGTCACATCACAACAACAGCACCATATTTAATCATAACCAGCACAAAATCATCAAAATGTCTCGGCCCCATCATTTCACACTCCAAGTGAGACCCCGCTAACACACTAAAGTGCAAGCAAATACACATCAAACAACAACATCAATAACCATAATAATACCTTTCTAAAATTCTAAAGTTTTAACCATAATCACAAATATATTTATATCCAAATACCTTAAGACTCTCAGCAGCACCAAGAACCACTTCATGCTCCAGACCCACATACTCTCCCTCCGTATTCTCCCTAATAACAACAATGTCAACATTCTCCTATAAACCCAAAGCAGAACAAACCCAGAATTAACAGATAATAAAAAAATTAAGCAAGGAAAAAAAATCCAAGTGCTAGGCTTGGATGTCACAAAAGAGGGCAAACAAATCTGAAAAACAGATAGAAACAACAGCTACACTGTAAATGAATATATCGCACATATGCCGCTTTAGCATTCAGAAAAATCCAGGGAAAGCAATCTTGCGAATGCCTTCAAATACATGCATGCATCCCAGGAGTTATTTATGATCTGTGTTGGAGGTGACTTGCTTTCTCATTTATGATCTGCTTAGTTATTTATTGTTGTAGATTGAATAATGTTTTTTGTAAAAAAAATATATGAAAATACATGTGGCATTATCTCTTCCCACACACACACACACACACACACACAATGTTCCTTGTCAAATGTGTAATCATTCTATCTATTATTTTCACCACAGAAAATATAGATGGTCTATAATGTATTTTGGACCCTGCAAACTGCTGAAAAAACACCATCTAGCATGTGGCTGTGATCAAAGAAAGGAATGATTACCGGGCAGTGCAGATTAAGAAGCCCAGATCCGATGGGCTCGTAAAGGGGACAGAAAGGTTGCTCTTATCCAAAATGGAGGATCCAGATCAGCACACAAATGGCAGACTGTGTCCGGAGAAGGATCACACAACTCAAATTGTACCCTGAAAACAGTCATGAATTAGTTGGATTCAACAGGAGCCATGGGACCAAGAGAGGGTCTAGTTGTAGCACTTGCACTGAATGAGGTGGTACAAGAAACAAAACCGTTAACCTGACATGATGTGTACGTCCATGATTAAGTGTTTCCTGGAGAATAATAACAAAGAAGATCCCCATAGATTGTTTTCTTTTTGAATGAATCTGCAGTCTTGGACGTATTTGTTGCCATATCTATGCGGACTGAAATTGAGAGAAAGGCAATATGTATGCTGAATTTGTTGTAAATGATGAGAGTGATGATGTTATAATGTATGTAACATGGAAAATAGGTGTGGAGTAGGGTAGGAGGTGAAATGAAGTTGTTTAAATCGTTTACAATCTCGTAAGCCAACCTCAACAGTTTCATTCCCAGAATTCCAGAGGGGTTTTAAGGAAAATAATAAAATTTGGCATAGAGTCCATAGAAGTTGTAGGCAGCGTTCCCATCTTTCCAACAGGACTGACCTTGCTTGATTTGGAGTCTAGAACTCAAGATATGATGTAAGAACTGAGAGGTGGTCGGAGGAGTACCCTACTGGAAAGATTTCATATGTTGCTGTAACATGAGGTTCGGAGAAACATAAGGCTAGAACTGGATTTTCTGTCCTCCAAGTCGTAGCATGGTATCTTAACTTTCAAAAGAGATAAGCCTCACATAAATCTGAATTACAAAACTTAAGTTGTGAATGAAAATGCAAACAGTGTTCATGAAAGGAATAACCAAATTGACTAGTATGACTAACTCCCGGATTAGTCAAGGCATATGTCGCAAGTATTTGAATAATATATATGACGAATGCAAATTCCCAATTTGAAAAAACAAATCAACAGAACCTTTACCTATACTCAGTGAACATTAAAATTAAAATATTCACCAATTAAATACGAAGACTTCAAAGCTAAATCTTTGTTACACCCACTTTACTGTGCATCTAGGATTCATATTTCAACATTAATACCAAAGATATTTCTGAATTTAACCATGGTCACTTAACTATGATAAATTCAAACAAAATATCACCAGTTTCATTTCCATAACAAATTAAACAAAATAAATGCATGACTGAAATCTGGGCTCCAAGGTTTTTAAAGATAATCTCCTAAACTCTTCATGCTTCAGTCATAATAATCACATTAACAGTAACGCATATTCACTCATAATTAATTACCAATTTCACTCATACTCACAAATGTATTTGTCCAAAAACCTTAAGACTCTCAACAGCACCAGGAACAACTTCATGCTCCAGACCAGCATACTCTCCCTCCGTATTCTCCCTAATAACAACAATATCAACATTCTCCTATAAACCCAAAGCAGAACAACCCCAGAATTAACAGATAATAAAAAAATTAAGCAAGGAAAAAAATTCCAAGTGCTAGGCTTGGACGACATCACAAAAGAGGGCAAACAAATCTGAAAAACATGCCTCTTTAGCATTCAGCAAAATCCAGGGAAACAGTCTTGTGAATGCCTTCAAATACATGCATGCATCCCAGGAGTTATTTATGATCTGTGCTGGAGTGACTTGCTTTCTCTTTTATGATCTGCGACTAGATAAGAAAGTACTCGAAATGAAAGAAGTGGATTATTTAACAAAAGAACTTCTCTATTTGTCAAGGCTCTTTACAGCATGCATGTAACGAACCTTCAAAAATAGAAGCATCTCTTTCAAAGATGCCTGCAAGGATGTAGAGGGAGAGAACTTACAAATTTATTAAAAAAATAAGAAAAAAGACGTAACACTCAAAAGGGATCAATTCATGCAGTGGAATGATTAGAGAATTTGGTTGGTTTGAAGAATTTCTACCCGCAAATATATAGTTCCTATTAGTAACTTTTCAGAGCTTTCTTGAAGTGTTTTTCTGAGAATGATTTTGCATGGAAATCATCTTAATTACTTGTGTGTGTGTGTGTGCAACCATTAAAGACATGTACAGTTCAAGAAAGCTGCGGAAAATCACCATGAGACCCATTTCTACAAGTAATACTGCTCATGGAAAATTGATCACCTCAACCTTGATAATATAGACTCATTTGAGTAGCAATAATGCTATGGGTGAAAAACAATTCAGCACAAACTCCAAAATCACCAGGCGTAAGCAAAAGTGCATATAGAAAATAACTTGTCTAAAATCAAGATTTCAAGATATCAAGATTTCACTGATTATCTAAAAACCTTGTCTAAAATCTATCTCATCACATTGAAAAAATTCTCATCAGAATCTTACAAAAGATAGTAATCAAGATCGATATAAAGATATAAAGATACCCAATGAACTAACCTTGTCTTTATCATCAATGTCATCTAAAAGAACAGCATTGCGGTTTAAACCAATCCTGCTCGCAATATCATCTCTCTCTCTCTCTCTCTCAAATTTTCGTTGATGAATTAGGTTGTTAAATAATAATGAGAGAGCGTTTTGGAGAGTGAAATTACATCTGTTATTATTATTATCTAATATACTAAAAGTTACACTGCATTGTGTTCAGAATAACTATGGATTACAATCTCAGTTTTCGGTTCGGTCGGCCGGTTCATTGAGTTTGCTAATTTACTGATTTTTTCTAATATATTAAAAGAGATCAGAATTGGGTAGAATTACTATGGATTATAATAATATTATTCAGTTTTCGGTTCATGTCATTTGGTTTGCCAATTTCCTAATTTTTGTTTATTTTTGCATGGTAAAATATGATAAAGTGTCTGTAGCTCAGTCAATAAAGTGCTTGTTTTCTAAGCAGAAAGTCATCGGTTCGAACCCTGTCTAGTGTGTGAACTTTTATGCTTCTTTTTTTTCATTTTTTTTCTTCTGAATCAATTTTATTCTCCACTTATAATTTTTATTTTGATTTTTTATTTTCTCTTTTGTTGAGATAACATTTTTTTCAAAAATTTTGTTCTTAAATTTTAGTTTGTGTTTATTATCATTTGAAAATTGATATTTTTTTCCTTTGTTTTTCTTTTGGTTTTTTTATTAGTTTTTTTATTTATTTTCACGTCAAATGACTTTTTTTAGCTAAGAATTTTTATTTCTTTTTTTGTTCTTTTGTTAAAGTTTTTGGGCTTTTTTATTCTTTTATTGAATTTATTTTCCCATTATTCATGCAATAATAATAATAATTCTATTTTTTTTTCTTGCTTCATCTTTTATTAATGTTTTCCAGTTTTTTCTCCTCGAAATAATTTAACAATTTTTATTGTTTTAGCAATAATAGTAATTATATTTTTAGATGTTAAGTCTTCGATGTTGTTGCTGTTATAATAGGGCGTGTTGATGTGTTTTTTCATTATATCAAACCTTGCATGTATAGATGTTATATTTTATTTTTGAACTAGCAAAATCTATTAATTATTTCAATCTTAACAATTATAAAAAATATTTGCTCGGCTCTAAGCCTATATGTCAAATATATTGTCCATGGGATTAGCTCTAAGCCTGGATGTCTGTGAGTACGATGAGATATCAAATCCATTATCGAGAAAAAAATAATTTTTTTATTTTATTTTATCATTTGATTTTAAATTAGTGGGCAATTGAGCTTCTTAGTTGAGCTCGGGTTCACCGATTATAAGTTTGGGAGATTAACTTAAGTTTAGAAGATTTACCTGATTTGTATAATTGTTTTTTTTTAAACTCATGTTTTTTTAGTTTTATCCTTCAATATTTATTTAATTGAAGATTGAGCTTTTTTTATAGGTTTTTTCACTAATTTTAAAAATAAGAGGGTTATCTTAGGTCATTTTATCTGATGCTCTTTGTTAAATTTAGCTTTTGATAAAATAAATTTTGTTTTCGAATAAAATTAAATAAATAAATTAAATATAAGCATGAGATGTTTGCTTTATGATAACTTGTTTGGTTTACGTTCTAGATCATTGCTCTGATGATGTCGCGGTCTCGTTCCATGTCATCATGTAACCTCTTGCAATGACATCAAGACTACTTTAGTGATCTCTTTCTAGATATGGGATCTTTCTTCTTCCCCCGAATATGATAATGATTTTATTTTTTTATAGTTAGTAATTATCAAGTTTTATTGTTCAGTTTTACTTGTTGTCAATACCTTTATTTAATTATATTATTAAACTAACATATCTTATTGAACATGTTCAAACCAATGAGTCAGGTATTATTTTTTCTTACGTATTTAAAAAAATAGTATTGTTTGAACATCTTCTTCTTCTTTTTTATGTTAGGAAAGTGGTAGGCTTCTTGTTTTTTGTTTGTTTTTTGGACAAGTATGATTGTACTAAAAGAAAGAAACTATAAGGGGCATATCCCCAGTAAATACATAGACTTATTACACGGGTTGATTTAGCAAAATATAACAAGAAAAGGCAGCAAAAACTAAAAAAAATTGAAAAGAAGTAAGAACAAAGCTAGGTGTATTAGGCAGAACTCTAAAAGCAACAAGGGCAATGATAGATACCTCAAGTCCATGGGCGTCTCCAAATATACTTGAGAATTTATGCAAGTGATAGAAATAGTTATAAAACGAAGCCCAAACTATGATGCATCTCACAACCTTGCTCATAAATCTCTCTCTTTTCCTGTTCTCGCATAACCCACTTCATAAGAAATCTTGGCATTACTCAGAAAGGAACGCCCCGAGGAGGACATAACCATGTACATAATAAGCATAGCCTGGTAATATGATTTTGTGATAACTGCATCGAGATCACGATGATCATACAGACACTTACGAGGAGGACAGCAAGGCGCGGTTCTTCTATATCGTTTGAGCTCGATCGGACAGTTCCATCCGACAAGAATATGACAATATTATAAAGATGCTCAACTCACAGGTACTAGCAGCAGAATTATTGCAAGGGTATAAATAGCAAATGTGCAAAAATAATAACTACATCACTTGTAAACTCCCCAAAGCAGGTTATATAGCAAATCCAAGCATAAACTACTAACAGAAATCAGAAAAATACACATAAAACAATGAACGCACCACGCGTAGAGAAGCCACAACCCACCCACCTTTTATGAATGCAATGACCATTTAAGTTCAATTTGAACTCAGTTTGTGTTCAGCACCTAAATGGCCTCGAATCAAAGCCCTACCTCCTGAAATATGGAATCATCTATATACAGAACGTAGTTCAGAAGGTTATGAGGTCATCCTTGGAAAGTTGATCCTTCTTTGGGTCTTGCGCACCTTCAGATGCACTCCCTCCCTTCTTACCAAAGATCATTTCATCAAGATCATCCATCAAATCATCATTGCTCCCTCCGGGGGTTCCACCTTGTTGACCTGCAGGTTTCCTGATCAAGGCATCTTCTTTGGCATGAATGGGTGAATCAGGCTCAACAGCAACAGGAATCAAAGCAGGTTCAGGTACAGCAGGAACCAATGATGGGGTCTTCAACTCTTCATACTTGGAGAGAACTTTCTGGATCTCGTCATTCACATTCAACCCTTCAAAAAGAAGAGCGTCATTGTCTCCTGCTGTCTCAATAATTCTTTGCACAGTCCGTTGTGACTGACAACACTGCTGGACTAGTGTAGTTGCCAAACCATCCTGCCAGTTGAAACAAAGAATCCCATACTGTGATCTCAAAAAAGAACCAAAAGGCCACATTGTGAAAGACAAAGGACAAGCAAAATTTCCTCCACTGAATGACGTCTATGTTCTTTTATTTTATTAATAGCAATCCCATCAATGTTGGGAAGAATTGGTCTATTTCCAGCTTCAAATCAATGCAAATCATCTTGACCTAATCGCTCTAAGATATTATAGCTATGCATATCTAAAGAAACCACACCCGATGGCAGATCCTCATAGACACAAGAGAGGGTTTTTAAACAATGAAAATGAGCCACATAAGAAAATTGAAAATGAAAACTGTTTCCTCCTTAATTTATAAAGATTGAAAATTGAATATACATTTTAATTCTCTAGAAAACTAGAAAACATCAAAATACTTGCTTTGCAAAATAAAAATTAAGGGCCTTGTTTGGTTTATCCAATGGTTATTACTTTTATCATTTTCAACCTACACCAACAAACACCCTTATTTTCTATTTTATAAAATTTGTATTCAATATATATATGTTTTCTTAATTTTCTATGGTGAAATCTTTTTAGAATAAATAAGAAAACTAGAGTTTGGGGGGGGGGGGATCCATCTCAGCTGCAACAAGCAAATCTACAATGAAAACAGATAACAGCTCAACTATTGTCTACGAAAATTTACTACCTTCATCCAAAACTGTTCCTGCTATTTCTAGTGTTCATCTAGGCCCCAATCCAAAAAAATTCGTTGCAGTTACTGTTAAAAGTAAACTGTTCACCTAGCAGTACAAAATCAACTGCTACCATCTTGCTAAGTTCTATTACCAATTTGTTTAATAACAGAAAAATGCAAGGCCACTTTTTAAACACATTTGTAGCCCATTATACAAATATAAACTCCATTCCTTTCACAAAGACATGGGATAACAAAAAGGGAATCATATGGTGAAGAGTATGTAAAGGGTGTAGTTTCTGTTTGATTGAGGAAAATAATAATAATAAAAGAAACCTTCTTAACTATCTTTCTTCTTTGATTCATTTCTTCCTCTAACCAACCGCAAACGAGTAAATTCATGGGGTTCTGGATGACACAGACATATGCGAGAAAGATATGCACACATGTGTTGCTATTTGATTGTTTCATCGAGAATAGAAAGCACAACATTTCCTACTCTCATCGGTCCAACACAATGAATACAATGTCCCGTCGATTTACATTCTCATTCTCCATGAGGAAATTTTGATTCTGCACATGGCACCAAAAGAGATATAGCTAACCAAACAATAATTTCCTCCAAGCCAGATTGGAGGAAACTTCCTCCTGCCCATGTGTCAACGTCATTAATTGTGTTTTTAAATGAATCTTTACTCTTACTAACTTTTTCTTGCTTGATAGATCGTTTTTGCTTCTTTAATACTTTCCTTTTGGTCTATGACATTATTTTTCACACATGTAATCATATAACACTTATGGACATGAGGAGATTTCCTCCAACCTGAGTAGGGAAAAATTATTGTCTTCACTAACCAGAAAAAAAAAGTTGCACTATATGACTGCCCTAGAAACAACCATTTTCATGGCTGACCTTGGACAAAGACATCAATATCTACAGTCAAAGGACCCAAAACTAATCACTTTTATGCATGAGCTTTAAAAATAATAATCATCAGATAATCAGAACTCATATATGCATGTTGCCATCCCTACCACCAACTCTTAAGACCCCCTAAAACTTATACCAAATCAGTGGCACTGATTTAATTCAAATGAAAAATGTTTTTCAAATAGACCTTCAAATATATGCACATACCTTTTCCTAATGATATACATGATGTATCTTGAACCAACGTCTGAATAATTTGATAGTAATGGAGTTGACAAATGGGGTTACATTGAAGGTTTGGTATGAGAAGAGTATAGTAGTATTCTTTTAAGCAGGTTGACTGTTCTTGGGATAGCTTAGGAATGTTCAGTTTTAAGGTGAAATTGCATGAATATTTTTTATTTTTTTTCATCCATTTTTTTTGGATACAAGGGAAGCCACCAAACACTCTTTGATCAATGATTTGTGGGCAGTTTAACAAGGTTCTGGAAACAATAAAACTTGTTGGCATGCTCATAAAATTGAGTCATGATTAAAGCAAAATCACTATTTACAAAGTCAGAATGTGGAATTGTTAAAATAACTGATAGAATTGCAATGTTAACAGGTCAACATTTTATCAGTTTTTAGTGTCTTATAAATGAATAATGGAGTTCATTTTATTTGCCACACTTTGACTTCTTTTAGTGGACTTTAGTCATCAAGGATGACAACAAAATGAGCACTGTTGATTGATTTGACTTGAGGGGTCAATTAAAACAATAATAAATAGATAGGATTCTGATTTTTACCTTTTTTCTATATTAAAAGTTTATTAAACAATTACTATTTTTTTAAAATAGAAAGGCAAATTTAATGCACGCTCCAAATAAAATAAAATAAAATAAGATTATAATGTGATGCCTTCCACATGAGAAATGAAGGGAAAAAAGGAATCTGCATATAACCAAAAATAACAGCAAACATCAGCAAAACCAATTTTGAATTACATAGATAAGAGTGCACTTCTGTGAGGTTTTCTTTTGGGGGGGAGGGTGGAGTTTTGCAGATTGGAAATCCTAGAGTCTTCGGAAGAAAAGGGCCCACTTATAAAGAATGTTCTCCATTTTCAATAAAAAAATCTAGAAATTAGAAATGCTTTGTTTTTTCTGACTAACATATTATATTTGGACATAAAAATCTTGTTATCCATTCTCCTTTAAAAAATCCATCAAAACAGCCTTAGTTTTTCACAATTCAACAGGTCCAAAATATGGTTAAACAGGTCAGTTTAATATCTTTGGAATGTTAGTTAGTTTAGCAAATTCATGTTAAAGTGAAAGAATACACATGAACAGCATGAAAAGTTTAGGCATCTCATATTTGAAATAGGATTATAGAGCCAAAAAAATTTCTCTAATCAAAATCAATACATCTACATCAAATTAATTGAAGATCGAGAACTTGTAAGATAAAAGTACCTGTAATGCATCTTGATGAGGTGAAGATGACAACACTGTTGTGAGAAGCTCTATGCTGTTTCTTGCCACATCAAATGCTTCCTTTATCTGTTCAGCTGTAAAGCCTTGCAGAGGAATGTCATACTGAATCTGATGTGTAAGACTAGCATCCACTTTTGGTGCCGACACAGAACGAGGTGGGGTGAAGATAGGCACTAAACTATCATTGTCACGACCAGGGAACCGGATACCCCTTGATTTTAAGCTCTTCAGAAGAAAAAAAAGTCAAGAGACAATAATGGTTCGAGAAATCATAAATTTGCACTAATCAAATCGTTGCATGATTTATCTTCTATAGCAAAACTGCACAATAAAGCACTTGCATAATTTTCTTACAAGACAATTTGTTTCCCACAATCAAAGAGCAAGCATGGCCTAGCAGTTGCATACCCAATAGCTTCCTTCAGCAAAGCAAGTTAGAGTCCTTTTAACTCCAGTTTATTTAGTATTATGTAATGGGGGAGGGCTATCCCATTGTATAGCCCAAGGCCCTGCGGGTCTCCTGATGAACCCAAAAAATAAATATGGAACACTTCATTTAACTTCTATGATGTATTTTAGCATATTTACCCACCCCACAAAGTAATTTTGATAGCATGACTCCCTTTCACTCAAGATTGTATAGGTTAAGAATCACATTTCATCAAGCAGGGAAGGCTTTAGGCTTTACATTCTAAGAAGGCTGAGAACAAAATACATACCACCATCCAATTTATTGATCCAATAATAGGAGCTAATAGGAGAGAGAGAAAAAAGGATCACATGGCTGAACTTGTGACAGATATTTGCATTAAACTCAGGATAATATTCCGTTGCAAACAAGCCAAAAGGCAATTGAAAATAGGATGTTCCTTTTCTCTACCCAGTTTCTTATGGCTAACATTCAAAAAGTGAAATCACTATGAAACAGAAATAAGGAATACCTTGTACGTTTCTTCATAAACAGGTAAATAACGCAGCTCACTAGTTGACTCACCCCATGCTTCAATGAGCATCGAGCTTTATTCCTATTATTGACAACAGTCTGAGGATCATCAATCAATTTCACTATTTCATCAAGAACCCTCTCGGCTGCCACCTCTGAGAAAGCTTTCTCACAATTCTTAGCGCATGTTTCAAGCAACAATAAAGCTAAATACTGTACCCTAGCATTTTTTATCACGATCCTCTTCTTTATTCCACGAATCAATTCAACACTACTAACTTTTTCGTGATTGATAATATCACAGATCTCAAGATTCATGGCCCAGTCAGGCTCATCAAGTGTCTCAGCTGTGGCATCCTCAACAAGTTTCACTACAAGAAAATGGCCTTGTTTGCAACGGAGGCTTCCGTTGCAAACAATGAAGGCAACCGTTGCTAATTAATATTAGCAACGGCATTTCCAACGGAAGCCATCCGTTGGAAAATGGTCATATCAAATTTCACTTGCAACGGATTGTCCGTTGCAAGTGAAATTTCAACGGCTTTGCAATGGATGTTCCGTTGCAATTTCAAGCTTTGCAACGGAAATGTCGTTGTAAAGCTGATGGAAATTGCAATAGCAGTTGCAACGGAAATTCCGTTGCAACTACTAATTAATTTTTAAAATCAATATTAAATATATTTAATTTTTAACTAATTACAAATAAATATTTTAAAAATACTAGAACATATTGAAATATTATTAATATTGAAAACAAAATAAATATGGTGGAAATAAAAATTATTATAAATAAAAATTCATAATACAATAGAGATTCGATTACATTTACATGTCTAAGTAAAACAATATGGAAAAAAAATACATATTTTAAAGTGTTTAAGGCGGAAATGATCTACGATGTTGTGGATGAGAGGAAGATGGACCATTATGGACTTGCAGCTGACTTCCTACATATACAGCCGAGAGCAGAAAGTTAGCAAAAATGTTAACATATCATAAATTTGAGTTTAATTAAAAGCCTACAAGATCATATCAATCATCTCACACTTGTATAGGTATCTGAACATGTAAACCTCCATACATCTGCAATAGATACAAAGACTAGAAAACAGATACATAAAAGAAATTAATGCCAGGGCAGCACTTTAAAACATGTATTAAAGAGTAATGGGAAAAACAGAAATCAAATACATAAAAGTACCATGACAACGAACTATGAATCTTTTACTTCGAACAGAAGGACCAAGTCATAGCACCAGTGCTTTAGGGAACAAAATGATTGTAAATTTTCAGATTCAAACAAATTAAGGAAGTTTGACTATATTTGGATTTTAACCACCCATAGTTAACTCCCTCGTTAGGGACAAAATGCAAAGAACAAGTAAAGGAAGGCAGATCAATAACAATGGCGATATCTTTGGAAAGAGGAGAAGATAGCCCTTTCCATGGCCCTTAGTTATAATGATCCACAAGCATGTTATCAAACTGGAAATGCAAGTTTTTAAGATGCCCATGTAGCATATAATTCTTCCCAACAATTTAAAATTTTCTATAGCCGGATCTCTCTAAACCGACCTCGAGTCCTTTAAGTATCAGCCCGAGTAATTACTTCTACGTGTCACGATCTGCGACTTCGACTTTTTAGATACCACTTCTTATTTGACCATGATAATATCTGCCATGGTAATATCTATCACACATTTTTTATTGCAAAAGACAACGTTAAATTTTGCCAAGCAATTATTAACACCATCATTACTCAGTCCACAATTACAAAGGCAAGCTCATATTTGATACAAGTATTTTCTTGCAACTCATCAGAAAAAAATGTCTGCGATCGCCACTTGTTCCGACGTCTCAATTCTTGATTTGTAGGCATTTCTCAACAATAATGTTTCGGACTAGAATGAGCAAAACCCAGATCCAAATTCCCACTTTAGTTGACTACAACTACTCAAATCTAAGTTCTGTTCCCCTATCCATACAACATAAAATCTAAATTTCTTTCAAGGACAAGGTTTCTGGGAAAAGGAACAACCTTTCAAGGTTGTTATGTACAAAAAAAATTCTAAAGATCATAAATTACCACAAATCTCAAAAACCCATTTGCAAAATCACAAGAAAAAACCAAACATAAATCTACAGACAGTACAACACATGCACATATATACACATATAGAGAGAGAAATTCACCATATAAATATAACATTCAGAGACTTGAAAGAGAACAAGCTCTATAGCTTCAGTTTCTTCACTCTCTATTTCATTCGGTGACTTCTCTACTTTCTCCATGATCTCAAGAGAGAAAGATTAAGTCTTGATACAGAATCAAGGATAAGTTAAATGAAGATGTGAAATCACAGAGATAAAGTTTGGAACATTATGGGAATTTTAGAAAAAAAATAATACAGAGGGGTGTCTAAGAAACAAGGAATTGAGTTTCAAGAGGGAATATGTCTCTCTGGGTTTTCCCTTGCTTGTAAAAAAAGGCTAAGACTTGCAAATTTCTTGAAACCCTCTTCCCTAAATCGAGTACCCAAAAGAAATTATATGGGAATGAAGGAACAAAAGAAATGGGATCTTCGTTGTACCCAAAAAGGTCAGCACCTCTAAAAAATTCACCACATTTCAAACACAAATTACTCGTCTCCCTTCTACTCAGTTACCCACAATGCAGGAAATTAAATTAAATGCAAGCAACATGTAAATACATACCGTGTCGTGCACCAGACGAAGCAGATCTTCGTTCTCGTTGTGATGGGTCTTGTGGGTAACTGAATATCGACGCCGATGAGGAGTAGATCGCGATGCTTAGCTGGAATTAACAAGGCGATTTACTGTTCAAAAATTGGTTCAGAGGAGAGTGCAAGAATTAAGAGAACGGGAGAGATAAAGTGACGAAGAAGAAAGGATATTTAATTAAGTTTAAACAGAAGCACGCCAATCTATGTTATTAACTTATATTATTTTTCAAATTACAACATTTGCAACGGTTTTTCGTTGCAAAACTTATTCCGATTAAAAAAAATAATAAGTCATTTGCAACGGATTTGCCGTTGTAAAAATTTTAAATTGCAACGGATTTGCAAAATATATCCGTTACCAATCTTCTCCAATTTTTGCAACGGATGTTTTTTGGTTGCAAAACTCCGTTGCAAACGGGCTCTTTTTCTTATAGTGGAATTTATCTTCTTGGTTAGGACCTTGTAATAGCTCCTTCACCTTGAAGCTCATTGAGCTCATGCCCGCACTCATCTTTCTACCCACCTCGGCACCTCCAATCTTGAGGCGTTCACCAAAAGCGCTGACCTTCTCCATCAAATTGTCACTCATCTTAGCAGCCTTTTTGAAACCCTAAGACCAGATTATTGTCCTGAGAAGCCAATAGCCAGCATAAATCAGAACAGGATATTAGAGCAAATTATAGAGAAAAGTCAACTCAACTATCTTCCATAGTTGATCAAAATTCAGAATTTCTCGTTCTTCCAAAACCAAACAAAGATTGAAGACTCGAAAATCCTATTAACCCTCAAAATCCAGTTACTTAAATTGATGATCTGAGCATATTACAAAACCCAAAATTCAAAACTCACAACTAGAACTCCACGAACCCAAAATCCCATAATCTCAGAAAGCCAACCTATTGATCCAAAACCCAAAAACCCCGATATCAAAAATAAAGAGAAAAAAAATCATAAGAAAACCACTGCATGCTGTTTTCTAGATCAATCTTAGTCTTTGTGTGTGTGTGTTAAACCCAAAGAAATTGTTACTGTAATTTTGCAATTGATGAATCTGGCACTTCAAGGGGCCAGGACCTCCACAGATTCTTTGATTGAATTGTATGAAAAGTGATGATCTTTTAATTAATTTCGTCAGCCTTAAATAGGCAAGTTAATTACATTAACTGCAGCACTACTTAGTTAACTTCCCATTCTTCCCACTAATCCCATCACATAATTAACTGCAACTATTAACTAGATAATTCAAATACTGAAAAGAAATAATTACATAACGGACCCCTCATTCCTATTAATTACTTCTAGACCCGAATAAGTCCTTAAACTAAACCTAAATTGCATCTTGGTCCCTTCCTTTAAATACTTGGCTTGACTGGTTGACTGGCTCATAACACACTCCTCCCCTTTAGAAAAGCTCGACCTCGAGCTCAGGATAGGTTTTCTTCAGCTCATCGGCGTCCATCCACGTGGCGTCACCTTCATCGGCTCCCTTCCACTGAACTAAGAAATCCACCCCCACTCGGTTACCCTTCTTCTTAAGCCTCCTCTCGAGTATTTTCTCTGGTATCGGGGTTAGGGCTCCACTATCCATCACTTCTGGTAACCATGGATTTGAGCTTACATGGTCTCCAATCTTCTTCTTGAGGCAGGAAACATGGAAGACGGGATAGATCTTCGACTCCTTGGGTAGATCTAGCTTGTAGGCGACAGTACCAATTTTCTTGAGGATTTTGAAGGGACCGTAGTATCTCGGTGATAGCTTAAGGTTCTTCCTCATGGCGACGGTGACTTGATGGTACGGACGGAGTCTCAGGTAAACCCAGTCTCCTTCTTCAAAAACTCTCTTAGTTCTCTTTTTATCTACATAAAGTTTCATTCTTGATTGAGCTTCTTGCAAATTTTCTCGAGCTAGGGCTAAAATCAGCTCACGGGTCTTCAACTCGTCGTCCATTGCTTGCACAGCTGTGGTTCCCGGCTCATATGGCAGAAGGCATGGTGGTGGTCATCCGTAAACCAGCTCAAAGGGTGTGAAACCTGTTGAAGAGTGTTCAGAGGTGTTGTATGCCCACTCAGCTAGGGCTAACCAACTGACCCAATCTTTCGGCCGATCACTGGTAAAGCATCGAAGGTAACCCTCTAGCCACTTGTTCATTACTTCTGTGAGTCCGTCTGTTTGAGGATGATATGCTGAGCTCATTAGCAGCCTTGTTCCACTTAGTTTAAAAATTTCCTGCCAAAACTTACTTGTGAACACTGCATCTCTGTCACTGACAATGCTATTGGGTATGCCATGTAGTTTAAAAACATTGTCCATGAACACTCTTGCTACTGTTGTTACCGTGTATGGGTGAGCCATAGGTATAAAGTGACAATATTTGCTGAGTCTGTCCACTATCACATAAATCACACTGCATCCCTTAGATGTAGGCAGACCTTCGATGAAATCCATGCTTATATATGTCCAAATCTGGTCTGGGATTGGTAGAGGTTGCAACAACCCAGCAGGTTTAATATTTTCTGTTTTGCTCCTTTGACAAACTTCGCATTCCCTGATAAATTTCCTGATATCCTTCCTCATCCCATGCCAATAGAACTCTCTCTTGATTCTGCTGTGAGTTTTTTGCGACCCATTATGTCCTCCAATAGGACTACTATGGAACTGATGAATAACTTGTGCTTGCTGCTCCTTAAGAGTACCCAAGTGTAGTTTACCTTTGTAGAATAGGAAACCACCTCTATATTGATATTTGAGTGCATCTAAGACTCCTGCTTGTTGCTGTTCCAGCAACTGGCTCAGCTGTGGGTCTTGGTTGTAGGCTTGATGAAGAGCCTCCCACCATGTAACATTGATTATACTGAGAGCATGAATCTCTCCTTGAATGCAGTTGTCTTCTTTTTCATCTCCTTCCTGTACAGATCGTCTTGAGAGGGCATCAACTGCCTTATTTCCCTTCCCACTCCTATATTCCACATGGAAATCAAAGCCTAACAGTTTTGTTATCCATCTCTACTAGAAGGGAGTCCCCACCTTTTGTTCTAGTAGATGCTTTAAGGCTTGTTGGTCAGTACGCACAACAAATTTGTAACCCAGCAGGTAGTGCCTCCATTTCTGCACTACTAAGGCAAGAGCAAGGAACTCTTTCTCATAGGTAGATAAAAATAAATTTTTACCTTTCAATGCTTGACTTAGATAAGCCAAGGGTCTTCCTTCCTGCATGAGGACAGCCCTAAAGCATCCTTTGAGGCATCACATTCCACCACAAAAGTCTTAGAAAAATCAGGCATAGCTAAAACAAGGGGGGTAACCATAGTTGTCTTTAGCTCTATGAATGCCTTAGAAGCCCTTTCATTCCATTGGAAGGAATTCTTCTTGAGCAAGGCAGTTAGGGGAGCTGTTATCCCTCCATATTTTTTCACAAATCTTCGGTAGTAACCTGTTAACCCTAGGAATCCCCTTAGGGCCTTAGGATTTTTGGGTTCGGGCCACTCCATCATAGCTGCAATTTTTGCAGGATCTGCTTGTACTCCTTCCTTAGAGATCATGTGGCCTAAGTATTCTACTTCTCGACATCCAAAAACACACTTGGATTCCTTAGCATACAATTGATGATTCAATAGAACTTTTAAGACAAAATTTAAATGCCCTACATGTTCTTTAATTGTTTTACTGTATACAAGAATATCATCAAAAAATACAAGGACAAACCTCCTGAGGTAAGGTTTGAAAATACCATTCATTAACCCTTGAAAGGTTGATGGAGCATCTGTGAGGCCAAAAGGCATCACTAGGAATTCATAGTGACCCTCATGGGTGCAAAAAGCTGTTTTTTGCACATCTTTAGATCTCATTCTGATCTGATGGTATCCAGACCTTAAATCCAGCTTAGAGAAATATGTCACGGGAATTGATAGTTGATGATGTAATAAGTAGAAGATTAACTGTAAATAGTAGAGTTTTAGTTGAACTCTTATTCTTTCAATCTTAGCCCGAAAGTATAGGAAAATCATGTAAATCTATTTACTTTCTATTTAATGGAGAAGACACCCAAGAGGGGTGATCATTCAGTTCCTATTCAATACAAGTTTGACATGGTATCAGAGCTTCTACTGACCTGTGAGAGTTCGTGTGTATAAACAGAATTTTTTTTCTGTGTCTGCTGTTGCTCTATTTTTGAGCTCCCTAGGAATTTTTTTTGGTTGTGGTTGTCTTCGATTTTCTTTGGATTTCTTGTGGTGAAGATCGGAGACTCTCAGGTGTGAATTCCTGGGTGTGGCTGTTGGGTTTCCTGTGTCTGTTGTGACTGGGTTTTTGTTGTGGTAGCCATCGGAGACGTGGGTGTTGGTGTGCTCTTCTTACAAGCACATCAGAGTTTTCTGTGATATCTGGAGGGTCTGAGGTGGTTGGCAATCGGAAGCCATCGCCGGAGTCGTTGCAGAAGATCGAGCTTCTGTTCTCTGTTGAAGAAGACGATCTGTTGCTTTATTTTTATTTGACACGTCGGCATTACACTTGGACATTGCTTTGGTGACGCGTTGTCTGTGGAATAAGTGGCTGGGTTGTGGCTGCTGGGCTTGGGTGACGCGTCGTCTGTGGAATTAGTGGCTGGGCTGTGGCTGTTGGGCTTCTGTTTTGCTGGGCTATGTCTTGTGGGCTACGGGCTACTGGACTTTCTACTCTTCTCTTTCAGGTTGGGCTTTAATTTTGGGCTTAATTTTCCTTATTAAAGTGCTGGGCCGAGAGTAATTTTAAGGCAATTTTTGGGCCTTATTAGTTGGACTTGTTTAATTAATTAGCTTAATATTTGGATTATTGGGGCTGTTATTTTCTGAAAAATTTGCATCATGGAAGATAATATTATTCGTTTTACTGGAAAGAATTTTTCGACATGGGAATTCCAGTTTAAAATGTTTTTGAAAGGGAAAGAATTATTTGATCATGTTGATCATTCAACTAAAATTCCCACCGATGAAAATGAATTGGCTAAATGGGAGGTCCAGGATGCTAAGGTGATTTCTTGGCTATTGGGAACAATTGAGCCTCATCTTATTACTAATCTTCGGTGTTTCTCTACGGCTAAGGATATGTGGGGATATTTACACCGCATTTATCATCAAGATAACAGTGCTCGGAAATTCCAGTTAGAGATGGAGATTAGCACTTACAGTCAGGGTAACTTAACCATTGAACAATTTTATTCTAGTTTTATTAATATCTGGAGCGAGTATTCTGCTATTGTTCATACTAAGGTTCCTACTACGGCTCTCACGGCTCTTCAAGCGGTTCATGCTGAGAGTCAATGCGATCAATTTTTGATGAAGCTTCGTCCTGAATTTGAACATGTTAGAGCTGGTTTATTGAACCGTGATCCGGTTCCTTCCTTGGATATCTGTTTGGGGGATTTATTGCGTGAGGAGCAACGATTATCCACTAATATGGGTATGGCCTCTCAAAAGGTTTTTTTTGAGCCTGTTATTGTAGCCTATACAGCGCAAGGAAGAGGACCGCCCAGGTTACAGTGTTACAGCTGCAACGAGCTTGGTCACATTGCTCGCAACTGTAAAAAGAAAATTTGCAACTATTGTAAGAAACCAGGCCATTTCATTAAAGACTGTCGGATGCGACCTCAGAATCGACAATCTCAAGCTTTTCAAGCTTATGTCCAGCCATCACCTTCTTCTCCTCCCACTGTAAGCTCTGATTCATCTGTTCTCACACCTGCTATGGTTCAACAGATGATTGTTTCGGCTTTTACGGCCTTAGGCCTATAAGGTAAAATTCCTACCTCCACACCTTGGCTTGTTGATTCGGCTGCTTCTAATCATATGACTGGTAATGAGACGGATCTGCATGATGTTCATGAGTATGACGGCACGCAATCTATTCAGATTGCTAATGGCAGTACACTTCCTATTACTGTTGTTGGTGATTTGGGTCCTTCTTTTAAAGATGTTTTTGTCTCTCCTGAATTATCTACTAGCTTGATTTCTGTTGGACAATTGGTGGATGATAACTGTGATGTTCATTTTTTCCATGGTGGTTGTATTGTGCAGGATCAGGTGTCGGGAATGGTGATCGCGAAGGGGCCTAAAGTGGGACGCCTTTTTCCGCTATATTTTTCTATACCTAATGTTGTTTCTTTTGCTTGTATGGCTACTGCCAATAACAATAAAGTATGGCATAAGAAATTGGGACATCCTAATTTTGGTGTCTTAACTCATCTTTTGAAACATGGTTTTTTGGGCAATAATAATAATTCTTCATCATCCTTTGATTGTGCTATTTGTCGTCTTGGTAAAAGTAAAACCTTACCTTTTCCTGTGCATGGTAGTCGTGCTTCCGCATCTTTTGAAATTGTGCATACTGATGTTTGGGGGGCAAGTCCTATTACTTCTCATGGGACGATGATCGTTATTTTGTGACATTCATTGATGATTACAGTCGATTTACCTGGATCTATTTTCTTCGCTCTAAAGCTGACGTGTTCTCTGTTTTTCAAAGATTTGTGGCACTTGTCGAGACACAATTTAGTGCTTCTATCAAAATCTTACGCTCCGACTCAGGGGGGGAATATATGTCACATGCCTTTCAAAATTATCTTCAGCAAAAAGGGATAATTTCTCAACGCTCTTGTCCTTACACCCCTCAACAAAATGGAGTTGCTGAGCGTAAGAATCGTCATCTCTTAGATGTTGTTCATACTTTGCTAATTGAGTCATCTGTACCTACCAAATTCTAGGTAGAAGCATTATCTACAGCTGTTTATTTGATCAATCGCTTACCTACGGTCACTCTAAATTATGATTCTCCATATCTTTGTTTATTTGGTATACATCCTGAGTATAAATCACTTCATACTTTTGAGTGTGTTTGTTTTGTCCATCTGCCACCTACTGAACGTCACAAGCTTGTTGCCCAGTCTGTCACATGTGCTTTCATGGGATATAGCCCTACTCAGAAAGGATTTATATGTTATGATGCTCATGCAAATAAATTTCGAATCTCCCGGAATGTAGTCTTCTTTGAAAATCAATATTTCTTTCAATCTCATGTTATTTCTGATTCCCCTACTGCCCCTACTGCTCCACTTCCTCCTTTTGATGATGTCCCTCTTTCTGCTAAGCGATTTAAACCAGGTATAGTGTATCAAAGACGTCCTCCTCCAGTGCCCCTTCCAGACACCACTTCGTCACTTGATTCTACACTACCAGCACCGCGACGGTCAACTCGGGTTATACATCCGCCAGATAGGTATGGCTTTTCTCATACCTCGTTTACTGCCACTCTCGATACTATTTCTGTTCCTCACTCTTATACTCAGGCAGCAACTCAGGCTTGCTGGCAGCAGGCCATGCAAGAGGAAATTCAAGCTCTTCAAGAAAATCACACTTGGGATCTTATGACTTGTCCGCCTGGAGTCAAACCTATTGGTTGTAAGTGGGTTTACTCAGTTAAGTTTAGATCAGATGGCTCCCTAGACCGGTATAAGGCCCGTCTCGTGGCTCTTGGGAATCGACAGGAATATGGTATTGATTATGAAGAGACATTTGCACCAGTAGCTAAAATGACTACTGTACGGACTATATTGGCACTTGCTACGTCACAGGAGTGGTCTCTTAGACAAATGGATGTGAAAAATGCGTTCCTACATGGGGATCTGAAGGAAGAAATTTATATGTCTCCACTGCCGGGCATGTTTAAAACACCTTCCTTCGAGGTTTGTCGGCTACGCAGATCCTTATATGGTCTGAAACAGGCTCCGCGGGCATGGTTTGATAAATTTCGCTCTACTTTGCTTGATTTTCACTTTATTCAAAGTCAGTTTGATTCCTCTTTGTTTCTTCGCAAGACATCTGCAGGAATTGTATTGCTCCTAGTCTATGTTGATGATATTGTGATTACTGGATCAGATACTGAGTTACTTAAACACTTGCAAAAACATCTCCAAGACTCTTTTCACATGAAAAACCTTGGAAATTTGCAGTATTTTCTTGGCCTTGAGTTTCAAATTACTCCGACCGGTACATTGTTACATCAGCACAAGTACACAGAGGAGGTCATTTCACTAGCGGGTCTCCAAATGGGTAACTCTGTTCTTACTCCATTGGAGGTCAATGTTAAGCTTTGTCAGGAGGAAGGCGAGCTTCTGTCGGATCCATCCTTGTATCGGCAACTAGTTTGAAGTTTAAATTACTTGACGATTACTCGTCCTGATATTTCCTTTGCAGTGCAGCAGGTTTGTCAATTTATGCAGGCCCCTCGTCATCTTCACCTCGCTGCTGTTCGCCGTATTATACGATATCTGAAGGGTACCTCTTCACGAGGATTGTTCTTTCCTAAGGAATCTTCCTTACAGTTGGAAGGATATAGTGACGCCGATTGGGCTGGTTGTGCAAATACTCGTCGATCTGTTACAGGATGGTGTATGTTTTTGGGCAATGCACTCATTTCTTGGAAGAGTAAGAAGCAAGATAGAATTTCCAAATCCTCCACGGAATCTGAATATCGTGCTATGTCTTCCGCCTGCTCTGAAATTACATGGCTCCGTGGATTATTAGGGAAACTTGGTTTTCCTCAGCTTCATCCCACTTCTCTTCATGCTGATAATACCAGTGCGATTCAAATTGCTACTAATCCTGTCTTTCATGAGCGTACAAAACATATTGAGGTTGATTGTCACTCTATTCGTGAATCTGTTCATCGCCATGAAATTACACTTCCTCACATTTCTACCGAACACCAAACTGCGGACATTTTCACTAAAGCTCTCTCTCGGCATTGGCATAAATTCTTAGTTGACAAATTGATGCTTCTTGATCGACCAACATCAATTTGAGGGGGGATGTCACGGGAATTGATAGTTGATGATGTAATAAGTAGAAGATTAACTTTAAATAGTAGAGTTTTAGTTGAACTCTTATTCTTTCAATCTTAGCCCGAAAGTATAGGAAAATCATGTAAATCTATTTACTTTCTATTTAATGGAGAAGACACCCAAGAGGGGTGATCATTCAGTTCCTATTCAATACAAGTTTGACAAAATATTCTGCACCATGCAATTCATCCAATAATTCAGTAATATTGGGTATAGGAAACTTAGCTTTGATTGTGTCTTTGTTGAGGGCTCGGTAGTCAATACACATTCTCCAACTCCCATCAACTTTCCTCACTAGTAGGAATTGGTGATGCATAGGGGCTTTGGCTGGGTTGGATAACCCCAGTTTTCAGCATCTCTTTCACTAGCTTCTCTATCTCCTCTTTTTGGTAATAAGGATACCGATATGGTCTTGCACTTGTTGGTTTGGCATTTGCATGTAGGTGGATTTGATGATCATGGCTTCTAAGAGGTGGCAGCCCATTGGGCTCTTGGAATACAGCCTTGAACCTCTGTAAAACAGCTTGTACAGTTGGTTCAACAATATCTCCACCTGTATTCCCTTCAATTTTTCTTAACTGCAACCATATCCCCTTATCTTCTGCAAAATTAATTTTGCTGAAGTTGGTCTCTTCTTCAATATCCTTGTTTGGCTTCTTCAAGCCTTGCAAGGTGACTTCTTCTCGGCCCAGAATGAAACTCATCTTTAAATCTGTAAAATTCCATTGGATTGTCCCTAAGCTCCTTAGCCAATCCACTCCTAGCACCTTGCATCTTTAGCATTACTGCTTTGCAATAACCATGGCAGGGAAGTATCTCTCCATTAGCAACTTGGACAGTAAGATGACTCTCCTCCATGGTAAGTTTGACCCTTCTGGCTACTTCTTTGTCCACAAAACTGTGGGTACTTCCAGTATCAATGAGAATTATCACTGAAACTTTGTCAATTTTTCCAATCAGTCCGCATAGTTCTTGGAGAAGGAGCTCCTGCTATTGCATGTAGAGATATGCCCAACAATTCAGCCTGCTACACCTCAGGTTCTGTCTCTATTTGATCTATAATTTCTTCTTCATGTGTAGCTTCTTCATCAAAATCCATGCCTTCTAACAAGAACAATCGTGGCCTGTTGCATCTGTGACCCACCTGATATTTGTCATCACAAAAGTAACACAATCCCTTCTCCCTCCTTTCTTGCATTTGAGCTGGGCTAATTCTTTTGACAGGATATGAGTTCTTTTTAGGGAAATGAGGTTTCGGTTCTTTGAGGAGCTGGAAGTCAAAGAACTGGTGGTGGAAAAGGTAATCTGTTTTTGGTGTTTTGGGCTGGTGTTTTGGGTGGTGTTTTGTATGTGGAGTTGTAAGGGTTGTTGGGGTTATTTTGGTAGGTTAATTGTTTTCTATTGACCTCTTCTTCTTGCAGGCGAGCCAAGCCAAAGGCAGCTGCCAACGTGCTGGGTTTGAACATAGTGACAATGATCCGTAACTCATCCTTCAGTCCACTTAGGAATGTGCTGATGCAAAATTCCTCAGTTAAGCCATTGATTTTGTTAGACAGCGTCTCAAAATCTGTTTGATAATCTTCCACCGTTCCTTTTTGCTTTAATTTGGTAAATGCACCAACTGGATCTTCGTATGCTGCAGGTCCGAATCTGATGTGAATAGCCTCCACAAACTCTCCCCATGATGCTGTTGGACTGGATTCTTTCATCCAATGATACCAAGTGAGGGCTTTTCCTTCCATGTGAAAGGAAGCTATTTCCATTTTATGATCATCTGGTGTTTCAAAGTAGTTGAAGAACTGCTGCGCCTTCATGATCCATTCGTTGGGATCACCCCCATCAAACCGGGGAAAATCCAGTCGTAAAGATCAAGCCTGAATTCCTCCTTGCCCCTCAAATAACGGATTAGCAAGAACTCTTGTGTTTTGAGACGAGCCTTCCCCTGAATTTCTTCTAGTTGTAATCTGGACCAGATTATCATAGCTGGTGCCCATGTTGCCTAGTTGCTGTAGAACTTTCTCCATGAGTTGCTCCTGTCTAGATTGATCATCTATCAAGACTTTAGTTACTTCTTGTAATTGCCTCACCATTTCAGACAATTGAGTTAGTCTAGTGCCCTCAGCCATGTCGCGGGACCTTGGCTCTGATACCACTTGTTAAACCTAAAGAAATTGTTACTGTAATTTTGCAATTGATGAATCTGGCACTTCAAGGGGCCAGGACCTCCACAGATTCTTTGATTGAATTGTATGAAAAGTGATGATCTTTTAATTAATTTTCGTTAGCCTTAAATAGGCAAGTTAATTACATTAACTGCAACACTACTTAGTTAACTTCCCATTCTTCCCACTAATCCCATCACATAATTAACTGCAACTATTAACTAGATAATTCAAATACTGAAAAGAAATAATTACATAATAGACCCCCCATTCCTATTAATTACTTCTAGACCCGAATAAATCCTTAAACTAAACCTAAATTGCATCTTGGTCCCTTCCTTTAAATGCTTGGCTTGACTGGTTGACTGACTCGTAACAGTGTGTTTAAAAACCCCAAAACACTTACAAATTAAAAAACTCTCTTTTCCTTTTTTTCTCTTAAAAAAAAACTTTTCTTCTTAGACGTGATCAGATAACATTAACGAAAAGAATCTGAAGAAGAAAACCTACATTATCGTTAACGTTTAAGCAAAATCACAGGATAAATTACCTTAACAGCTTGTTATTGTAGTTGTTGTTAAGTCGGAGTCAGTCAAGACTTGACGACGATGATTTTTCCTGGGCGCTGTTCCACTTTGTTATATAATAATGGTTTGGTTATTACTTTTCGTTTGTACTTCTCAATTCCACAAATAAATTATAAATTAGTCCCTTTGTTGTGAAACTGCTTAAATAGTCCTTTTAGTTTTAAGAAGTAATTAATTAGTCAGTATCATCCCTTTCATATCCTTTTCCAATTTATTTATCTCTGTAATATAAAAAGGTAAGAAAATAAATAAATAAATATTATGATTAAAACAAATTACAGTTAAGTTAAATAACTTATTAATTAGTTCTTGAAACTAAAAAAATAAATATAAAAATAGAGATTAATTTATCACTTAGTTCTGCAATTAGATTTTCTTTCTTCTTTTGGTCTATATGAGAATTTATATGCCATGCTAATGTCTGAGAAACTTCATTGACTTTGTTAAACACCCCTTTACTAGGTTGCTTGCTTGTATCCTTCCATAATGGCTTGCCTATATATCAAACATTATGAAGCAATGTCATTTTGAGTTTAGATTTTACTTTCTTCTTCTTTCTTTCTTTCTTTCTTTTTTTCAAATTAAAGTATGTCATTGTTAGAGCCCTATATAGAGGTAATGAGATTTTCGAACTACACAAAAATGATATAAATTCTTATAATTTTTATGTTTTGTATTTGTATTGGTCCACTCACTTTTAATGTATTAGAAATATATTGTATATAATATAAAAGCTCATGATAAAGGAAACAATATTTTCTATTGAATTGTCTTTTCTGTTCTCCATCTCCTTCCTTTCAATCTCTTGATATTATATGTTATTAGAGTTATTTAATAGCAACCATAACTTTCATTAATAGGCTCAATTCAAGTCATGTTTTGTTTGGTAATACTTGTGTATCTTCATTGATGGATTAAAGCCATGTTTGTAATCCTTCTTACTATAGAGAACATATGCATGGCCATACCAAACTCAAATTATTTACACTATATTTTGCTTGACCAACTAATAATAAGCACTTTAGTTGCATATTCTTTCTATCGATGTATTATCTTACGAGATTAATTATCATAATTGTACTCTATTTGAACAATCCTAGAATTAGCTCTAGTCCAGTCATTGATAACCTGAGCTATGTCTTTTCACCCAAGTCTTTATGACTTGTGACAATTATTTGAGTAAGCCACACAAAAAATCTCACGAACTTTAACTTGTATATGTTCAAAGATCTATTACTAGAGTTCAAGGACTTAATAATCATTCTAATAGCTTTATCCAAACCTATCACCTTCTTTAAATTGCATAGTTTACCTATAAGCTATCATTTTTTACACAAGAATTACTTTTATAAACTCTCTATTAGATCCACATTTGTTGATGATGTAACTATCTCTTTAATCGACATTATTGGACAACCCATCTCTGTTAACAAAGGTAACAACTTTAACTTTCATTTCTTCTCTAGTCATCTTTTCAATCATAGATGTGGTAGAAATCACCCAGGTCACCACAACATAAGGAATTTTAGTCAAATGAGTGAATCAGATTAAATCAACCACGATATGCCACAAAGATCTAATGCCAAATATGTGATAACTATAACCATAAGGCCCTATCTTGTTCCCTTTACATTTTTCGGTTCTAGTTCTCTCCCCAAAAGAAATTATTTGATCTTGTTAATTTTAAGCTCTTCACATTTGGACAATACTATTTTAAATTGTCTTTTCTCTTTTATGTCAGGGGAACAAAATATATCATGCTAGGTATTATTGGACTTACTCATATGGAGCTTTATATTGTCTTCAAACAAATTGAAGTGGTTGATGATAAAAAAAAACCTTAATATCTCATACCTTGGACATGTTTTAATTCATATGCCTTAAGATTCCATTTTACATGTTCTTAACATAATGAGATCCCTACTTTTATAAGATAATTTGTTTTACATAATGATTTTTTATTTGAATTTCATGGGCATTTATATCTTGTCAAGGATTAAGGTTCCATAGTGATTCTTGTATCTAACATAGTTGAAAAAGTTATGTACCAACTTTAGTACTATCATAACCCAAACTTTTACCTCTTTCTCCAAACAATCTCAAAAAATACAACACAGTAATAATATTAAAAAAAAAAACTCTTAAAATATATTTTCAATGCGATTTAAGAATTGTTTGGTCATTCTGTAATTCTTGACCTTTTTGTTTATTGTTTTTGTATTTATAATAACTTAATTTTGGGTTTCCCTAAAATTATATTTTCCTTTAAAAATTAAATATATATTTGAAACCTAGAAAAAGTAGATTGAGAAGGATTTCAATTTCATGGAAGAACAAAGTTAAAATTTTAGACAAAATTAGAAGTTGATTTGTACCTTATTGAACTCAAGACTAAGAGACACTACGAGCTTAAATCCAAGTTAAATGGTTATTGAATGAATTTGCATAAAAAAAAATAGGTTTGAAGACTTAATTAGAATTTAATTGGTAAGTTTAATTTAATTAAGTTTAAGAATTAATTTGAGTCAAATTAAAGGATTTAATTAAGTGTAAGGAATTAATTTGGCTTTTAATGAGTCAATTTAATTTTATAAGGAACGTAATTGGTAGAAAATTAAGTTCTAAAGCCTATTTTGGTTTTAATTGAAAAAGATTTGGATTTCAAATAACTAAATTTAATTTTTACCAAGACAATTGAGTGAAAACAAAGGCAAAATTACATTGAGATATTGAAAGGAAAGGAAATGTCTTTGAAATATTTATTTTACTTGTATGAATATTAAGATATAACTGAAGTTTCTTGAAAAACTAGTTTGGCATGCGAAAACATTACTTACCAATCTAGATTGTCTGCCTTCAACTAGAAAGGGTTTTATTGGACATATAAGATGGGCTTTGGATTTTGGTTATGAAAGAAAAAATATATTTATAGACTCAAATGATGTTTAATCTTAAAACTAAGGATGACTAGTTCTCATTTCCATACCATATGTTTTTTAGGCAAAAGGTTCTTGGATCAAAAGGTTGACTTTTCCAAATGATTTGTCATACCTCTAATATCGGGCTTGAACTTCTTATCCTTGTTTTCTTCATTTAGTTTTAAGCACCATTGCTATTTTGTATGGCATGCTTAAACCTTTTGCATTCCGTAAAAATATAATCCCCCCAGACTATGTTTACTCACCTTTGATCATTGACAATTATTTTGTAACTTGCTTAAATTGTATTTCTAAATTCATATTTGTCCTAGTTTAGGTTGTGATCTTAGTCAAGGTTAATTTTCAATAAAAAAAAATCAAGCTTAAATAAGGACCACAAAATATATCTCTTTGATTGTTGTGAAAAAACTATCAAAGACAATTTCTTCATTGTAAACACATGAGTTTAGGATTAGTAAACTTGATTAGATAATTATACATGGGCACAGTATAGGGAAATTATTTCGAGGTTAATCCTGTAAGTAAAATTGCTGCTTTTCTCGAGTCCCTAAACAATTCATCATGATGTCATTTATCACCTTGGATGTGGTAGGGATATAAATACATCAAAATAAGTTAAAAACACTAAATGTTAATTAATAAAAAATCACATTTCAAGTGCTTTCCAAACAGTACGGTATAGTAAAGACTCCAAATCATCTCTTCTTTACTAAAACCATGTGAACTGGTCTTTGAAGTGATTCAGCTAGAGGGAGAAGATAATAAACTTTGGAAAAGAAAAGAATAATCATTATTATACTATATTTTAAAAGAGTTCATGGTTCAGTTATTGTAGCATGTGATAAATTACTGTGGATTACAATAGTATTGCTCAGTTTTTGATCCGCTTCATTCAATTTGCTGATTTACTGATTTTTTTCGATTTTTGCACAATAAAATAACATTTATATCCCTCATAAAAGACAAAAAAAATAGACCTGCAAGGAGGGATGTCACGATAATTGCTTATTTTCGATTTGGTTTAGTGTGAGTCATCAGATTATTGATTTTTTTTATTTTTTTGCACATTAGAATAATCATTCTATCCCACGGAAAAAAGACAAAAACAAGCTTTGACCAGGAGAGGTGCCACGAGAATTTCACATTTTTTGAAAATAATTAAATACGAATATGCCCCCCAATAAGACAAAATTGAAGAGTTGACTGCAGGGGTAGCCCAGTAATTGACCATATATTTTTGTTATTATTTTTTTTGGATTACTATCGGAGCGTGTGACACGTGCGGTCAATAATATTCGGTCTCACACCCTTTTCGGGAAGCACATGAGACCTATTATAGTGGAGGAGGAAGATGTCATTCTGACGTCTCTGTCGATGAGCCGTCGTGTCTTTTTCCTCACAGGGGTGATGTGTGTCCTAACATGGTAGCCGGGGACGAGCCGGTGGCACGGTTGAATCTTTTTTCCTCATTTTCTCTCTCCTACAACCTAAACTACACTTTAGCCCCCCAATTTTATATCATTTTCATTTTAGTCTCTTCTCTTTTAATTGTTCTGTGGTGTTCTTTATTTTTGTTATGTAAGTTTTGATTTGTTACAATTATATCATTTGATTCAAATTGATTATATATTATATTTTCATCTCAGTTCTTTTTTTTTTTAATTTTTGAATTGCTTTTAAATCCCTTCATATTTTCGATACAGACGATTTTATTTTTTTTTCAATTTTTTTAGTCTTTCATTTATTTTTTTTCTTTCATAATAATAATAATAATAATAATAATAATAATAATAATTTAATTGTTTTTCTTACTTACTCTTTTGTTAATGTTTTTTAGTTTTTTTTCTCGGGATAATTTGATAATTTTTATTGTTTTGACAGTAACAACAATGATAATATTATTTTTTTGTTTGATCTTTTCTTAAAGTTTTTAGGATTTGTTTAGTCTTTCATTTATTTTGTTTCTTTCATTATTAACATAATAATAATAATAATAATTTTTTTTTCTTGCTTACTCTTTTATTAATGTTTTTTAGTTTTTTTTCTTGGGATAATTTGATCATTTTTATATTATTGACAGTAGCAGCAATGATAATTGTTTTTTGATCTTTTGTTAAAGTTTTTAGGATTTTTTTAGCCTTTAATTTAGTTTTGTTTCTTTCATTATTAACACAAGAATAATAATAATAATAATAATAATAATAATAATAATAATAATAATAATAATAATAATAATAATAATAATTTAATTGTTTTTCTTGCTTACTCTTATGTTAATGTTTGTTAGTTAATAATAATAATAATTTAATTGTTTTTCTTTCTTATTCTTCTGTTAATGTTATTAAGTTTTTTTTCTCAGGATAATTTGATAATTTTATTGTTTTGATAGTAATAGCAATGGCAATTTTAGATTTTAAGGCTTCAATGTTGCTATTGTTATAATAGGGTGTGCTAATCTATTTTATTATATTAAATTTTGCATATATAAATATTATAGTTTAATTTTGATCCAGCAAATCCTATAAAAATTGTTTGCTCAGCTAGCAACGCAGGACAATTGTTTTTTTAATTTTCAAATTATATGATTTTTTTAGGCTAATAATTTTTATTTTTGTTTTATCATCTATTATATTTTTTTATTTTCTCTTTTATTAAAGTTTTTATGCTTTTTTTAGTCTTTGATTTAATTTTTCCTTTTTCATTATTAGCGCAATAATAATATTAATAATAATAATAATAATTTTAGTTTATGTTATTTGTTTTATTGTTAATTTTTTTGTATATTTTTCTCGTGGTAATTTAATATTTTTTATTATTTTGGCAGTGATAGTGATGATGTTTTTAGATGTTAAGACTTCGATGTTATTGTTGTTATAATAAGATGTGTTGATTTGTTTTATTATATCGAACTTTACATGTATAAATATTCTATTGTAATCTCAACAGTTATAAAAATTATTTGTTTGTCACGCAACGTAGTGCAAACTAACAACATCATGAATGTTGATGTAAATATTGGAAAAAAAATTATGTTTTCCCACATTTTTGTGTTGAAATTCTTTCGAGGTAATTACCTATTTCCGTCTCTTTGATGTTAAAATTTTGATGCTGTTATTGCGGTAGTGTGTATTGATATATTGTATCATATCAAACTTTGTATGTGTAGATATTATATTTTATTTTTAAATTAGTAAAATCTATAAATTGCTTGAAATCCAATAATTATAAAAATTATATTGTGCCCGCAACGTAGTGCGGGCAATCTAACTAGTTTCACTCTATATTATAACAATTAAACTATTTTGTATTACTAAAATATTTTGATCCTTGAACAAAAAACTTAAAAGCTTGCAATTAGAGGTAGAGTTATATTTTTTAATATATCCATCTATGATTCCAAAATTAATTGGAGATAAATTGATCATGAAACTTATTTTTATCATAATAAAATTACAATCATACCTTTTAGAGGGGAAAAAAAAGAAAGAAGAAATGAGCCTCCATGAGAGGATCCTTTATCTTTTCTATTTTTAAACACTTAAATTGCAAAATTACACTTGAATTAAGAAAACAACTAAGGCTAGTTTCAAAGGCATTTTAGTTTTTTTATTCGAATTTTTGTATTTAGTTATGGGTTGTTTGATAATTTTAAAAAATTAATTATTATTAAAAAAAAGTTGTTAATGCAAGCACTCGTTAGAGCGTGACAACCCTTCTTTTTTTTTGTCAGCACATGAAAGTCATAAGGTTGCCAAAATCCTCCATTTGTGGTGGCGTTTGGAGCAACAAGTCAATCTTTTTGGGACAATGTTGTGTGTGCTAATGTAAAAGGTTCAGTTGGTCTACAATAAAAAAATTTCTTTCCCCTTTCTCTTTTCTCTCTCATGCCCTTCAAATTCATGTTATCACTTTTAAAAGATAATTGTGACCTACAATTTGTGATTTTTTTTTATATTTTGGATCTTATTTTTTTATTACTATTTATTTTTCTAAGCTTTATGAAGTTTAGCTTTGTTTCAATCTCATCCCTAGGTATTTTATTACATATGATATTTATATTCAATTTCATCCTATTTTTTATTGCTCTTTTTTTATGTTTTATATTTTTTCTTGATTTGTTTTTCATTTTTTTCCTTACCATTTTATTTTATTTTTTAATACGATTTTGTTATTCCTGATTTTGGCCCTCATTCTTTCAATTATTATTTTTCTTATCCTGTTCTTGATTTATATTTTAAAAAATAATTGTTTTCCTCGACATTTTATTTAATTTAGTTTTTTAAATCTAATTTTGACCCTCATTCTTTCAATTATGTTTTTCATCATTTTTTTTATTGAGCACCAAATTACTTTCTTTTCATTTTATTTTTATACCATATTTGGTCCATATAATTTGATTTTAAATTTTTTTATGATGAAAGTTTTACTTTGTAATTTTGTTTCATGATTTCCTTCTTATATTGTAATCTCTATCGCATGATCCAAAACCAAGTCTATCATTTCAAATTCCTTCACCCTTGATTGCTTGAAGTCTTGAATCATAATTGGATCATCCCCTGTGAAAAGTATATCATCAATATATAAGCACACAGACATTACTTTGTCTTGTAAACTTCTTCATATATAATACATGATAAGGACATCTTGTGAATCCCTTATGTGAAAGATAACCATCAATTCTGGAGTTCTATGTTTTCAGACCATAAAGAGTTTTCTTCAATATGCAAACCTTTTGTTTCTTTTTACTATCTGGAAAGCGTATTTTGTGGGCCCAAGTGAGTAAGCAAACCTTCACTTCTTTTCCTTTAGCCACAAAGCCAATTGGTTGTTCTACATAAACTTTCTCTTCAAGGTTTCCGTTCAAGAATGTTGACTTCACATCAGTTTGAAATATCTTTCATCTTTTCTGAGCTATTAGAGAAATCATTAATCTTATTGTTTCCATTCTTGCTACTAGAGCAAAAACATCTTTATAAGTTACTCCATATTGTTGTTTGTACCCTTTTGCTACTAATCTAGCTTTATGTTTTTTCAATTTCTCCTTTTGCATTCCTCTTTGTCTTGAAGATCCATTTTACTTCTATTGCATTGTGTCTTTTTGGAAGTGTTGTCAATTCCCATGTATTATTTTTTATGATGGAGATCTCCTCCTTCATTGCTTTGTTCCATTTCACTTCCTGATATGCTTCTTCAAATGTAATAGGAATTTCCTGAAAACAAGCAAAGCATATTAACATAATCAAGAATGATTGTTTATGTTACATCATAAATCTCTTATATGTTATTTTGTCTTTCTTGTTGTTGAGATCGAATGACCACCATGACTGTTAGTTGATGGAGATGGAGCTAACATAATTTCATCTTCATCTTTTTGAATTTCTTCTTCATCTATAATTAGTTTCTATGGCTGATCTTTAGAGTTTCAGTTCTATTTTTTCTCTTCATCAAACTTCTCATCTCTTAACATTATCACTTTCATTGTCATCAGATTGTATAATTTGTAACCATACAAAATCACTTTATATCCTTGGAGTATGCACTTCTGAGTTTTATCTTCAAGTTTAGTTCTTTTTCTTCTTGAATTTTGGATAACCAACACTACCAAAAAATCTCAAATGATCAACTCTTGGTTTCTTCAAGCTCCTTGCCTTTTCTAGCATGATCTTTTGAAGTTCTTTATTGTAAATTTGTTTAAAAAATACACATCACATACAATTGTATCTCCCCAAAACTCTTTTGGATAATTTTTTCTTTTACATACATCTAACCATGTTCATAATAATTATGTTTTTTCTTTCTAATTCTCCATTCTGTTTTGGAGTTTGTGGCATTGTGAGTTAATGAGCAATACCATTTTCCTTACAATAATCATCAAAATCATGAAATTTATGCTCTCCTCCCCTATATGCTCCTAGGCATTTTAGCTTACACTCACTTGGTTTTTCTGCTAGATTTTTAAACTCTTTAAATTTACTAGGCGCTTCTTTCTTTTCTTTTAACACATATACCATGTCTTATCACTGAAATCATCTGTAAAAGTTAAAAAATATCTGCTTCATCCTATTGAAGTACACAAAATAGAGTCACGCACATCTGAATACACCAAATTGAGAGGCTGGTATGCTCTTGAACTCTTCTCTGGGAATGGTTTTTTATGTTGCTTTCCCATTACACAAACTTCTTCTGCTTTGGTATTCCAAGAACCGTTTTGTTTTTCTTCATCAACATCAATGATCCATAATTCAAATATCCATATTGTAGACTCCACAAATTAGTCATGTTTGAGAATTCTATCTTTAAACATTTTGACAGGTATATTGTAAACCCCGGAAAATAAATGTAAGTGTTAAATTAAAGAAATAAATTAAAAGAGAAATAAAATAAGTTGAGGGGAGGGTGAAATTGAAATAAAGGTAAAGATTATGATTTAAAATATAAGAAGAGAACATGTGGGGTAAAAAGCAGCATTTAAAGGAGATAGGGGGCCTAAGTGCAATAAGAGAAATTGAGGAGTATAAATACCCCTCCTTTCCCTCATTTCCAGAAAAGGATGTGAGGGGAGAAAGAAAGGGAGATTTTGATATCTTCTTAAACCAAATTAAAGAAAAATTTTGAAGTGAAAGTGAGTTTAAGGCTACCAAGACATTCAAACATCAAAAACCCAAAGATTTGGAGTATTATTGGAAGGAGAAAGTGGAGGGAAAGGAGTGTTTGGGCTGCCAACTATAGGAAGTAGAAGAAGAGAGGAGGATATTGTGATTTCACAAGCTATTAGGATCTTGAATCTCTTGGTAAGGTGTTTCTTATATGCATCTAGAAGATTCTCTACTTTATGGTAAAAGTGCATGATTTTTCTTTAAGAATGTTGGGTTAGGGTTCTTGAAAAACATTTTTGGGGAAAATGTGGAATTGTGTGCAATTCATGTCTTGACTTTGAGAGAGAATTTGAATGGGAAAACAAACGAATTAGGATTGGGTTCCTTCATAGGAGTTGTAGTTCTGGATGTCTACTATCCAAGGAAACTTGTTTCACTTAATTTGGAATTATATAACTCTAGTTAAGGGTCACCTAACATGGCTGTGCAGGGCAGACTCTGCAGAACAGCAGGTCTGACACATTTGAGATGCATTTTGTAAATTTTGGAGGCAGAACTGGGTTTTATACATTTCATAAGAGTTGTAGATATATATATGTCAGCTTTCTAACAAGATAAATTGTGTACAAAACGGAGTTCTACAACTCCAGTTATAGTGAAAAATCTAGGCAGAGGTCGAAATCTGGCCTCTGCTGGTAGCTTTGAGAAAAAGGGGAAATGAGGTGCGAAGTCATGAAACGATGAAGTGAAATGAAGCCAATTTTAGAACATCTAACAAAGAAAAATGAAAATACCAAATCACGGTAGAGGGTTGGCTTTAACTATGGGGTTGGCCGGCATACATGTGTGTGTTCTACTGTGATTTGTTAAAAGGATTTTGTGCTGAAATTGATGGTTTCAAGGTGTGTGTTCTGTTGGGATTTGTTGACAGTGTATAAATGTTGAGGTTATGTTACTATTTCAGGACATGTTAGTGTTTGAGGACTAGTTCTCGCTGCCGATTTCTACAATAGCCCCTCGGCAGAAATGACTTAAATGTTAGTAACAATTTCAACGGATGATGGTATGAAATGTGGACACTTGAATGTGAACATATGAATTCTTGAAATATTTGTGGTGAGGAATGTGATTCAAAAATATAAATATACTGATTTAAGATCATTGATGTCATAGGTGGTGTGATCAGGATTGGACCATCGTCAAGGCAAGAACATCTCACAAGTGGAGCAGGTAGGTGACTTGCACCTTCCTTTTTCATACGTTGAATAAGGAAATACTTTAACATGAATATTACCCTATTGTGTTAGAACCTATATCAGATTATTGAAAGCGCAAATGTTGACGAAGGATTGATTAGCTTCGGCTAATGGCATTCGAATGGATGACCGGGAGGAATGATTGATTAGCTTTGGCTAATGGCATCCGAATGGATGACCGGGACAAACAATTGATTAGCTTCGGCTAATGGCATCTGAAAGGATGACCGGCATGAATGATTGATTAGCTTTGGCTAATGGCATCCGAAAAGGATGACCGGGGTGAATGAACATTTAACCTCAGCAAATGTTGCCTTAAGAGGATAGATGGATTATTAATTATGGTTGTCATGAGGATGATGTTTAAGATTTTGTGGACCCAGGATGATTGGGTCGAGATTGATTTTAAGAGTTATGTTATTGTTTCCAGACCTGTTACTGTTTGGAACTGTTACTGTTTGAACTGTTACTGTTTTCAGACCTGTTACTGTTTTCAAACCTGTTACTGTTTGAACTGTTACTGTTTGAATTGTTACTGTTTTCAGACCTGTTATTGTTTGGAACTGTTACTGTTTCCAGAACTGTTACTGTTTGGAATTGTTACTGTTCGGACCTGTTACTGTTAGTGTTTGAGACATGTTATTGTTTCGGGACATGTTACTGTTAAATTGGTGCATTTATATGCATTACAAGCTATTTGTACCAAGTACGTGAAGAAGTTATAAATGCAAATGCCTCCTGTAACTGTCAAATCGTTTAATTACCATTATTATTATTATCATTAAGTAATTACAATTTCTTAAATGTTTTGTATTACTGTAGGGACGTCACATCCACGAGATGTCTAAGGAACCCGATACACAGGAACTTACTTTTGCAAGGAATCATGTAGATGCATTCTAAATCACAATGTACTTTGTATGAATCAATGTACTGAACACATAACTTTTATTAGACCCTTTTGTGTAAATTCACAATGGCTATTAGTAGTATAGGAATGCAACCATAATACTACATGTTTATATAAGATCCATTTTTAATGAAATGTTGATTGTATGGATGATATTCTGATGATGTGAGGTAATCAGGTTCGCTGATTTCCAGTACCATGTGTGTTATATATATATAAAACAGGTTGTTACATATATACTCGGAGTCAAAGAAAACATTCTATTTCTAGTCATTTTAACTAAAACAATTGCAACTCCAGACTCATCAAAAATCTTCATATTCTTATCTTTAATCTGCACTACAAAGCTTTTTTCCTAGAAACTACCTTAAACTCGGAATGTTTTTCTTCATGTTTGAATCATAAAAAACTTAGTCCTCAAGGGGCGTGGCATGATGGTAAAGGGCTTACGATCTGCATAGCAGATCTCGAGTTCAAGTCAGGATGTACACCCTTTGTAAGAGCCTGAGACAGTCAGGGTTTTATTTGCTCACCTGGGCCCACAAAGTGCGCTTTCCGAGGGATGAAGTTTCCTCGGATAAAAAAAAACATGAAAAATTTATATGAATTTTTGCTCACCATTCTTAAGTTTAATAAGAATTCTACCTCTACCTTCAACTAGTATTTGACATAGATCTCCAAAAGTACTGTTACCTGTATAACCTTCATTGATATCAATTAATGCTTCGTTAATACCACACATATGATTTGATTCTCCTATATCTAGATACTAGGTGCTAGAGTTGTTGTCATCAATTTTTTCACAAACCAACACTAATACAGGTTCTTCAAAATCAATTTCTTTCTCAGCAAAATTGGCATTCTTGGCTTCAAATTGTATTGTGACTGAAGCAAAATGATCATACTCTTTGCAATTATAACATTGTACATTTGCATTATTATTCCTCGAATTTGAATATCCTCTATGGCTTTTTTCTTTACTTCTGCCATGACCTCTAAATTAAAATCTTGAATTTGTGCTCCATTAGATTCTTGATTTCTAAATTATGTCCCTCATCTTCCTCTTTTATGAAGAACCTTCCTCTTTGAAATGCTCCTCTACCAAATTCACTAACATTTTTCACAATTATTATTGTCTGCAATGCTTGTTCAATAAAAAAAAATTCTCCTTTTCTGTCAATTTTTTGCTCATGGGCTTGTAGAGATCCCATTGATTCTTCTACTGTAAGATCTTCCAAATTATTTGATTCATCAATTGCTACAACCACATGATCAAACTTTGAATCCAGAAACTTCAAAATCTTCTCCATCATATGAACATCATCAATATTTTCACCATTCCTTCTCATCTGGTGAACCAAAAAGATTACCTTTGTGAAGTAATCTGAAACTATCTCATCACTTTTTTTTTATTCAACTTTTCAAAGTCTCCTCTCAATGCTTATATCGTACTGTTTTTGTCTTTTCAACTCTATTATAAGACTTGTTAAGCATTGTGATGTTTCTTTGGACATTTTTGTTGGTGTCACCATCTCAATAGTTGCTTCATAATGTCCTTGATAAATCATGAATAACATCTTGTTATCCTTCTTCCTTGATTCTCTCAAAGTTTGTCTTTCTCCATTACTCACAGTTGCATGTTCTCTTATTTATTCTGGTTTAGTGTAACCATCTTCAACTACCTCATATAACTCTTGTGATCTTAGTAGTGTCTTGTCGAATACACCACGAATTATAGTTTTGTTTTGTAAGATGAAGGATATGAAACTGAGAATTGTTATTGTTGGAAATCATATCTACTCTCAAGCTTTAATACCAACTTTGTTGGAAAAATTAACAAAAGCAGAAAAGAGGAGGGCTAGTACGCCCACAATTTTGGTGGAATACAGTACACTCAATAATGACACTCTCACACCTTTCATTATCAAATTTATACAATATATAAAGACAATGTAAAATGTCATTTACAATCTTTTAAGTACTTGATTAATATTTGTTTTTTCAATACTTACTCTAGATTCGTAGAATCTCTATATTCATATTATTTTTAGATTCATAGTAGTCTGATGTGGTGATGATTCATTGTACTAACTTTAATATACTTAATCTTGATAAACAAGGTTAATAACTAACAGGAAATGATAGTCAAAGTTTACACCAATGTTTTGATGTAGATGATGCAATTTGGTAAGAATAAGAGGAACCTGATCGCTGAGTATATGTTGCTCCAATTTCACTTAATTCCTTGAGGACGGCTATAGATGTACTTACTGTTCAGATTCCTCATCAGGGAGTTTCCGCACAGATCCCTCCACTCGAACCTAAAAAGAAAAATCACAGTTGCTATTGTTTTAGGCAACAAACCATCTGCTGGGTCAACATTAAACCAGGAATTTTCTAAATAGTTAATGATTGTATAGCAATTAATGGGCTAGAGAACCAAGCCTAAAGTAGAGTGGAGTGATAGCCTAATTGGCATGCAATATATGCAAAACACATCTCCTACTATTTCTCATGACCAACAATGTAGCATTGCTCTCTGGGTTGATCGATTATGGACAGGCTGTGATATGGGATCGGCATGTGTGAGAAAAGTAGACTCAATTGAGTATAATTAAGCAGAATGCGATGCCATCCTGCAGCTGCTAAACATTAATTATTCACTGCCACTGGATTCAGCACTGGACTTTGGGGTTAAGTTTACACATTATTTTAATCATCTGAGTACCAGAAAAGAAAATGAAACTCCGCGGTCATATTTTCCATAATCAGATGTCACTGTAAGAGCTGCAGAGAGTGTACGGTGCAGATCTACCAGTAAGTTAATCACAACCCAACAACAATGATGTACCAGAGAATTCACGTACACTTTTTGTCCATTCCCAAATGCCTGAAGGGCCACGCAGGAGAACGTCAAATGCCCATCACAGTAACTGCTGGATTAATATAAGCTCACATGGAACCGTTGTTAATCTCATGAAATCCATGAAGAAAGCGGGGCACTCGCCACACAAACCCATCCCTGTCGACTCTCTTCAACACCACAATCTCGATGAGCTGTTTCAAAAGGTAACGTAACAAGAGATGGTTAGGTAAACTAATTCCATCAATAATGGAATAAATCCAGCTATGATTTCCATTCTGCCATTTTCCAGCCCTTTTTTTCTAGCTTAATTGCTGGTTAGAAGGGTGCCTTTTGTCTCCACACTCAACCAGATGTTCCATAACATAATCATTAAGATGGCAATTACTTATACAATAAAAATCAAATATGCATTTTTTTTTAAAAAACAGGAATAGAGGGGTAACGTTTGAATGGCAAATCCTGTCATTTCCATTACATGAAAGAACTGAGTTCATTTTAAATGAGAAGCAAGAGAGAGAGAGAGAGAGAGAGAAGATGCTTTTAACTTTAGAGAAAAAAAAATACCAAACAAAAATGGCATTCTTCGTGAAATGGAGAGAATAACACTCGTATACACCTTCGATTAGCGCAACAGCTGAAAATCCAATTTGATTGATAATTTCAGAGCCTACTCGATCGTATATATGTATGTGTTCTTTGTATTTGCCTTTTAGTCATATTTATGTACCATTCAATTACCTGCATCAAATTTGGGAAGTTATCTCCAGAATCATCCATGTCACATGGCATTTAAGTCATTTATTGGAGCTCCCATCAGACATGGTGCACTAGTTTCCAAATTTCCGTAACGCACCGAGAAGGGTAGCGAGTACCGTGGCAGTTCCATAAGCTTCCTCTTTGAATTCAGATTGAAGATTCCAACTGAGAAACAATTATATGGCTTAACATTATAGTTTGAGAAAGGTTTAAAGATGGTTGTCGATAGCTTCTATATTGCATGAAAAATATATCTAAGTTGAGAAAAATAAATCTAACTCGATATCATTCTCAGGTTTTTGGACTATTTGTTTTCAGGTATTTGAGTTTATATATTAATTTGCAAGGATTCTATAAGGTGGTTTTGAGTTAAAATAAATTAGAATTGAATTTTGATTTTTATCAAAAATATATGCAGCCCTGATTTTCCAACTACCAATTGGAAAATTCCAGGCTTGCATATTACACATCATCCGTGTATTTTTCTTAAAAAACACAAATCCGAACAAGTTATCCACCTCTTTAAAAATAAAAAATAAAATCAAGCCTAGATGTGTGTGTGTGTGTCTAGGGTTGAAGACATTTACCATTAAAAATATCTTATATTATTGCACTTATTATTACAAAACAACAATTTAATAATAATTTAAGTGCAATATAATGATATAAAACCTTAATAAAACATGTTTTTTTAAGGACTACTAGGGAGGATCCGCTTCTTCCTTAAGTACCTTTTTAAAATAAGATAGGGTAAGGCCTTTTTCCATGTGCATACTTTAGAACACCAGTCGTGGATTGATTAGCATGGGGTATATAGTTTACATGATTTTGATAATGAGTTATGAACATAGATCTTGTTGGGAAAAAACATAAAGAATGCCATTTTCGTAGTTTTTAGGTAGGAGGAGAGTGTTTAGGTATCTTATTAGATTTTTACGAAGAAATTTGAGTTATTTAAGGAGGATTTAGGAGTTTGTTTTGTGCAAAAGATTAAGGATAAAGTGCAATTTGAGAAATCTAAACATCCAAGTAAAAAAACATAAGAGACCTTTATAGGTTAAACTGGTCAAATGGTTTCTATAGGTTAGGATTAAGATCTTATTTTCTTTTCTTTAAATTGAAGTTAAGATTTTATTTTTTGTCATTAGAATTATATAAATTTAGTTTGATGCTTATAAAAAAAAAATATTTATCTTTTTTTTTTTCTAAAAACATTATACATTAAGAAAGGTATAGTGTTTTTACTATTCACAAAACATTATTCATCCTTTCACATTTTACTATAGATTATAATAATATGATTTTTAAAATTTTTAATTTGGTCCCTAAATCCATTTTTAGACCAAATTAAAGTCTAATTACATGTTTTTATGTAATAACAGATTAGCTATAAGAAAAAGAAGGTATTTAAGAGAAAATAATGGGCAACATAGGTGGCAGATTGAATTTTTTTTGTCAAACATTTATTTGAGTGCCCATCGATTTTAGCTGTTAGGTGATTAGTCCCTTGTATTTTGCTAAATTCAATTTTAAACTAAACCTCACCCTCCTTAGTTTGTAGTCCTTTTTAGTTAGAGTAGAGAGGGAATTTTTGAATTTTAGCTTAGAGAGGGAAAGTGTTGGTGGTGGAAAATCCAACCACCTAAACTATCATTTTTTTTTATTTCAAATGGTTCCATATGATTTGGAACTTAATAATAGATGTTCTTTTACTTGGAAAACACCTAAAAAACTAGGTCTCAACTCGAGTTTATTTAAGAATAGGTGGACTTCAGGTTTGGGGTGGTTGTTTTGCATTTTGCATGGCTATATATTATTTAATGCGGTCTTTAAGAGGTTTTTTAGATTTTTTGTCCAAAAATATGTTGAAAATAAGTTTTGGGGGTAAACTATGGACCTTGTTTTTTTGACCACTATATTAGTCGAATTTTAAGGATAAACAAACAACTCGTTGTTTGTGCATGCAACACGCCAATTTTTTTCTCTAATGCATGGGACAAACAACATAAAAATTTAGGAGTGTGTGGGTCGTTGCTTAAGTCAGTCAAACACTAGACTTGACCTCCAATGCCTAGTAGTGTTTTGTCTAAACAGTTTAAGGTAATGCATTAGTTGATTTTTTTTTCAAATAAGGTTTGAGTTTGACTAGTTTTGTTTAAAAAGAATGCATTAGTTGATATATTTTTTTTTCAAATAAGTTTTGGATTTCAATTACTTTATGATGTTTTTTTTTTTTTTTATGATATTGTGCTTGTTTAACTTTTAAAGAGATAAGTATGATTCAACTATGATTTGTTTTTTAAATTTTATATAGATTAATTTTTTTTAATATCAATTTTTTCAATATGAATCCTTCTATTTTTTTTTATTCAATAACATTTTATGTGTGGTCTGTTTCTATTACAAATTTTATGTGTTTTTCTATCACAAATTTATATTCATAAAGAAATTTATTAAACACAACAAGGTAAATTACTCATGTTACAATGTTAAATATTTTGATCTTTATTTTTTACTAAATTTCTTACACCATCTCAGTATTAAATTGATATTTTTTTGTGATCATATTTTTTATCATGTAGTTAAATAAAACATAGTTTTTTTAAGAAAATTATAATCTCACTATATTCCATAATCGAGCTCCCAAGATTGATATGTTAGTTAAGGTTACACTGTTCACAGGTTTGATAAATTCACTCATTGACTGATTATGTTTTTTTGGTTTTTGGTATGTTAATTGTTTTAGTAGTTTTTTCTTGATTTTATCATTTATTATTAGATTGGTTGGAAAATAAATGACATGATTTTTTCCCCTTTCTTTAGGGTTATCACTATTTCAAATAATTTTTATTTTTAGGTTAGTTCCTGATTTTGACATATATTTTTATCGTATAATTAAAAAAATATTTTATAAAAAACAAATTATTAAATTCGATGGAGTGTATACAACGGTTTGCTTAGGGACTTGTATTGATATAATGTCATTTTCTTAATAATATATTTGTGAAAAAAGTTATTATCTTAAAGTTTTGTTAAAATTTAAATCTTATTTCTACTAGTCATCAAAATTACATTTTGATTTATAAAATTAATAAATTTATTTCAAGCTAATTGATATGCGACTTAATTTCAAACTCGAATTAATGAAATAATTAAGTTGCGAGATATCAAAAATTGCCCCATTAAATAGATTTAATAACATAATCAAATTAAAAAAAATCTATGTGGCTTATGGGAGAGTAGGAAACAATATTTTAGTGTTTACGCAAAACATGTTTTCACGTAGGAGAAGAAGTTAGCCGCCAAAGTCAATGGTCTGGATTCACCATTGAGCATAGCTTTGTTCTAAAACTTTCTTCTTAGATCATAGCTATACAATAGTTTTGTGCTTGACAGTTTGGTGCTGATTAAAGGAATTAATTACATATTGATAGAGAATATCCAGTGATACGTGTTAAAGCTAATATCTATTAAATTCCCTTTCATGCTTAAGAAACTAACTCGTTTTTTATATTTACTAAAAAACTAGGTATTAATTATCACTTGTTATAAAAAGAATAAATAATTAACATAAAAGAATATAGACATCAAAATGTAATAAAAAGAAACAAGAGAGAAATGTTTTTTATTATTATTATATAAATTCTTCTATTTTCCAAAATGTAAAGAATACAAAACAAGAGGTCTATTATTAGGAGAAGAAAATAAACTCAAGGGTTATGGAAATTCAAGAGACTAAACTCAAGAGTCATGGATATTTAATATAAATAAATATGAATCTATAACACCATTTTTTTGGTTGGTCTTTATTAGACCAAATTAATTGAGGGAACTAAAATTAAAAGATAGAAAACCAAAGTAAAGAACATATACGGAAAAGATGTTTTTAAAAGGTTAGGGAAAATATTTATTCTGTCCCGACACTTTACAAATTATTGATATTGTGACCCTTTAATTTCTGAAAGTATAGGAAAACATCAATTTTGGTCTCTAACTTGTTCTATTTATTTTTTAGTCCCTAATGTGAGAAAATTGTTGAAATATAATATTAGAGAGAGAAAGTCTTCATTTCATTGATTACAAACACAAAAAAATTGAAATTTGTGTCAAATTCCTACTTTTGATGAGGAGAGTTCATATTAGATGTTTGTTTACCTTGATATTTCCATGATAAACATATATGATCGAGGTAAGATTTTTTTTTTTGAGTTGATTTCAAGTTTTAAGATGTTTTTTTTTTAGGTTTTTTGAGGTTATAAATGAGTTTATCAAGTTTCATATGATATTTTTTTGGGTGTTTTAGGTTAAATATTATGGGTTGAAATTTTAGTTTTGAGATCCGAACACCATCAACTTGTTTTTTAAGCCATTATTGTGATTGAATACTAGGCAATACATCATCTGTCTTCATAAACAATGTATCATTTGATTTTATTTTTTTCAATTTTTTTTTGAGACAAATGAAATGACATCTACCCTAATAAAAAAAAGGGTGAATGAAATGGGTCGGGAGGGTGGCCTAGCTTGTTAGGTCCAGCAACATTTTTTTTATAAAAAAAGTTAATGTTTTTTTATATATCCTCTTAAAATTGTTTTTATTTATATTTATATTAGTGTAGCTTCTCTTTGTTTTTCATTTAACATGTCTCATTTAAATTATAATTTTTTTTTGTTATGTATTTGATTTTTAAAGAGATTTTTCTGTTTTATCTCTATTTTTTTAATCTTTTGTATGTGTGAACTTTATTTTAAGATCTTTTTTATTTTATTTTTAAAATAATACCTCTAATATGTGTAGCTTTATATAATCTTCTTTTCATTTTTTTTTCAATTAATTTAATTTGTGTTTCTATTTTTATTATCATTTGATTGAATAAAATTATTGTTTTTATTTTTAGATAATACTTATAATATATGCAACCTTGCATGATACTTTTTTTCACTTTTATTTTTATAATAAATTTAATATCTGTTTCTATTTTTATTATCATTTGATTGAATAAAAAAATATTTAGCAAACACAACTATGCAATACTTTTTTTTCAAAATTAAATATCTTGATAATACCTATCTTTTAGTTTTTTTTTATTAATATATATAGTTATTGATTTATTTGATTTTCACGCGATTTGTTTTTAACTCGTTGAACATATAATAAAATTATATATATAACTTTTTCTTGATACACGCCTATCGTTTGCCAACGCTTTCCCACAGTATAGGTAGCCTAATGACTTTTCAAAAGGTAGAAAATGCAGTCATCAAAATGTAACGCATACTAATAATGGCTACACATAATGTGATTGCAATAGGTACGTGCATGACAAGGGTACTGGATTGAGGCCAATAAAATATTACGTTTTTTTTTTTAATTTAATCTTGAATTTTAACACTCTTTGATCGGTTTCATTTTGAGTTAACCGTAACTTAATTATAGTTTAAGGAAACTAATTAATGAGTGATTGTGGTTTCCAAAATTACATCTTCAACCCCCTAATTCTTTTTTCACTTATAACTGAATCCCTTCATTAATTCCAATTTCTTTTTCAATCAATTTGTTTTGAGTTTACTGAATGTTTATTTTTATTTTAAATTAATTTTTTATGGTGTTTTTAAATTATTTTGATGCGATGATATCAAAATAATTTTTAAAAAATAAAAAAAATTATTTTAATATATTTTTAAATAAAAAATATTTTAAAAATCCAATAATTAAAAGAATACAAATAGAGGATAAAAAAATAGTTTAATATATTTTTAAATAAAAATTATTTTAAAAATCCAATAATTCAAAGAATACAAATAGAGGCATCAATCGTTCTTTGGAGGGCTTAAAATCCGACGGTAGAATTTAGAAGGCACAAGTGAAAATTGATTCGATAAATTAATAAATAAAAACAAAATAAATACTTCCCCGTCAAAAAAAAGAAAAAAGCATTCGAAACGCTACGCACATCAAACCAATAAGTATATGCCACGTATGAAATAAAGTGCCCCATCCCTTCACCGGATCCCCTCTTTACAAATCCAGAAAAGGAAAGCAATCCGACGGAGGATTTCTTGCTCGAGAAACGTCCACAATTCTTCCTATTGAAAAATTGTCGCAAATCTCCCTCCCAGTCTAATTTCCTTCAATAATGGCGTCTAGGTCGAGCGGAGGAGGTGGTTCTTTTTACGGTGGCTCTGCTCCTTACAGATCCAGGTATCGCTTACTCGTCAAATTTAGGGTTTAAGATTCTTCCATCATATTTGTAATTCTTTTTTATTCCAAATGTTTGTAGAGAGGGGCTTGTCACGAGACCGGCGGCGAGCTCTGATGAAATACAACTGCGGATTGACCCGATCCATGGGGATTTGGAAGACGAGATCACTGGGCTCCGTAGCCAAGTTAGGCAATTAAGAAACGTAAGCTCTTTTTCGTTGAGATTGTTGAGCTTGCTTAATTATGGAAAAGCAATTCCACTGTAAAAGGTGGATATGTTGCGATATTATTTTTTTGGTGCTGTAAAATGGGGTGATTTATTAGGGATTAGGTTTTCTAATACTTGACTGCATAAATAAGCCTGATTGTGTTGCAAAATTGGTTAGTTCCACTTGCTGCTGGAATATATGCAATGGAATTTTCTCCTTGTAATGTAAGATTTTGTGTTGGGGTTTACTTCAATCAAATCTATTCGTACTCGTTTGATATCGGATTGGAGGGAAAAACTTGCTTTCCCTTAACAACTAGTGCAATTGAAATGTTAACTTTGAATGCCAGGAAGATGAGCTGTGGAGGGAAAAAAATGACCATCAAGGTTGTACTGGATACCTAGGCTCTGGATGGATTATCCTCTATCTTTATCAAAGTTGAAGATATATGTGATTTATCAACTCTGGTTTTGTGAAATTTAGTGATGCTCTTTTATGGGGGATTTAACAAAATTATCATCAATTTTGGTTTTTGGATATGTTTTTTTTAATTAAAAATAGAAACAAAATAAAGGCTTCTCTTGAGATTGTTACAGCAATTGAAGGATTATGGAGGATTGATTGCTTTAAAGACTCTGGGGAAGTGCTTTCAGTTTGAAATTTGAGCACATTTCCTGCAAATATAGAAACTGCTGCTGATGATTTTGCTAATGATAGTGCTTTCAGTTTGAAATTTAACATTTTTTCCGATGTTGCCAGTTTGATTGTAGATGGTTTGAAGTTTCCCTTTCATTGTTATTTTGTGTTAGCTTTAATTTAATTATGTGGGTGCAGGTGGCTCAAGAGATAGAAACAGAAGCAAAGTATCAGAAGGATTTCTTAGAGACTCTGGTATATGCTTATATTTATTTTAACATTTGTGAATGCCAACGTCTTCCATCTCTCAGTTTTTGGTTTCCTTGGTGTTGCTATTAATAGGATATCATGATAGTAATTTGAATGGCTAGTTCACCAATTCAACCCATGTTTTTTACTAATCTGGAACATGCACAATTGTTTTCATAATGTTAAATTATAGTAGGATAAGGAAATGGTGGATGAAGTACCGAGCTTCAGAAATAGCACATTGTATTGTAAAAACAATTATTATCTGCGCACAACTGACAACATTGATTCTCAAAAAGAAAAAAAGAAGTTGAAAATTAAATTGTATCTATAGGATAGAAAATTGATAATGGAACATTCATCCATTTTTAAAATCTGTAATTAACTTCTTGAAAGCTTGCTTTTCATGACATGACAGCAAATGACTGTGATGAAAGCTCAAGCTGGCGTGAAGAACAACATCAGGAAATTAAACAGGAGTGTCATCAAGAATGGTGGAAACCATATCGTTCACGTGGTTCTTTTTGCACTATTTTGTTTCTTGGTGGTTTACCTGTGGTCGAAAATGTCTAGAAGATGAGATCTATTGAGAAGGAAACAATGCTGAGCAGCAAAGTATCTGTTAAGCAATGCCCCATTCCTTGGATGTACCGAGAGTTAAAATGCGGGTTCTATTGTAAATCTTCCCCAGCAGCAGCTTCATTTGTAACGAGACATTTGAAAATTGTGCTCCCTGCTACGATTGTAGTCGAATGCTAGATTACGTTTGCAAAGAGAGAATATCACAGTATAATATAGACACATTTATTGTCCTGTAAACTAAAATAAAAACATTATTTTATATTTATTTTAAAATAGACTTGTCCCCTGCAACCTATAATATTAGATATTACAGCCTTTGCAATACCTTTGCTTAATGCCTGGTTTCATGATTTTCTAGAGCTTCCTCCTATAAAAACAATGGGCGCTAAATTGCTAGTGCACAGCAAACACACTTGCACAAGAGATATCGATAGCCACATCTACCCGAAAGAGTGAAGCCTCCCAGCACCATCTGTGATCGCACATGTTTTAATGCGCACCATCAACAAGTCATCTGCTGTAAGAAATCTCAAATTATTCATGACGCCAATTATAAGCTTTCCCAAATTAGAGAGCAGTAGTACCCTTCTCCTTTAAATTCCTCTAGTTCATTTGCAACAGTAATTTAACAAGCTACTCCTCGAAGAAATCCATGCTGTCAATGTTTGAGAGGCCAATTAACATCCAAATGCAGCAGCATTTCACAACCCTTGCACCCCCCTCTCCTTTCTACAATAACGCAAGAGCTTCAGACATCTCAGAATCCTACCTCTACTCCAGATGGAACAAGGCTTTGTTTGGTTTAGGGATGGCAAGAGTCTTGTTTCTAAACAAGCATTTATAAACACAGGTGCGGTGGGGAACAACTTGAAGAAATGACTGTACGGCTATTTAAAGGAAACCGAGTCATAAAAACAACCTCCTACTAAATTCTTCTTAAAATCTTCCATATCCAACGAATTGTTTTTCATCAAAGAAAAAACACAACACCCTACCAGGTCGGAGGAGCATCATCCATTGGTTTCAGCTACCACTGCCATCTCCAAATCTACTGCAATGATCTAGGCCATCGATCATGAGTTGAAGGCAGCAAGCGCAGAAGTTTCGTCGTCCAGCTCAATTCTATCCTTCTCCATCATTTTGAGGATGTCGCATGCTGGTCTCTGAGCTTTGAGGGACATTCTGAGCAATAGTTTATACAGAGGTAAAGTTGCAACCCCCAAACCGTGAACAGCCTTAATATAGTGATTTGCATCTTCAAAATTTCCATGCTTCTCAAAGTGCTCTGCAATGGCCATCAAAATACTGTGCGATGGCCTCCAATCACAGCGTTCCAACTTCAACACAGAAAAGGCTTTCCTCATGGCATCGATGGCTTTATCCATCTTTTGGCTTTTCACCCACCCCTCCATTAGAATCTCCCATGTCTTGTAATTCGGGCACCCACCTCTCTCGACTGTATGGAGATGAAACGATTCAGCTTTTTTCATCAATCCATTCCGCACATATGCACCTAGAAGCACATTCGAGACTCTAATATCATACCTTGAACAATTTGTCTCCCATTCTGCAAATACCCGCTCTGCTGCTACAAGGTCACCGGCCTTAACCAAGCATGAAATTACGCACATATAATCAGCACAAGGGATCCTCCCCCCAGCTGCCTTACTTGCTTCCCAAAGCCTGAGAACTCCCTCTTTATTCTTCAGAGATGAATACAGCGTGATGAGAAAGAAGTAACCAAGCCGGCCATTAGAAGACAGCTTCATCTCCGCATCTTTAAGCACCAGAAGAGCCTTATCAACAAACCCTGCCTTGATATAAACATTAGCCAAACTAGCTAGCGTACTCCACCCCACCTCAACATTTTCATCACTCACCATTTCCATGTAAACCATCTCCGCTTTTGCAACCTCAAACACCTCACCGAAGGCACCCATCCAAAGATTGTAAGAAAGAACATTTCGGCATAACTTGTTTCGCTTCATTTCTGCAATCACAAGAGGCACTTTCTCATACAGAGAAAGAGCCATGTAAAGCTTCATCATCTCATTGTACGGATGAGGGGTCACAAGGAGGCCGGAGGAACTCAACTTGATCATGAAACTCTCAGCTTTAACAATATCTCTTTCTTTCACATATCCATGTAAAAGAGGCAAAGACGCACTTTTTTTAGAAGCTGAACCGGAAATTCGTTCAAAATACTCTCCAGCCCTATTTAAACCATTCACTTTAACAATCAATTCCATCATCAAAGCATGATGCCCCGGCGTAAGGCGGAAATCGTTTTGATTTTCCATCCACTGTAATATCTGTGAACATGTATAGATAGATATTATCAGATCCCATATAAAATAAATTCCCGAGAACAAAAATAGCAGAGCATAAAAAAGGGGTACCTCAAGGGCTTGCTTGTAGCGCCTGGATTTGAGGAGTTGTTTAGAGATCACATTGAGCTGGGAGAGCTTAACCTTGTTTCCGTTGTTGGCCCAATTTTGAAGCGCTCTGCTTGGGCTTTTCAGTCTCAAAATCTCAGTTTCAAGGCGGCTGCTGCTGCTGCTATTATCATGAATGTATTTAAGCTTCATGCTGGGTTTACTGATTGGTAATAAAAATTGAACGAGGTTTCTTGCTTCGAATTGAAGCTTATAGCAGTAACTGTTATTTCTCAGATGATTCGTTATCAGCAGTGACCGAATCGCCATGGAAGCTGCTGCCGCTGCTGCGATTTTTTTCGCAGCCAGCAATTTCCTTGTTTCTGCCTTAACTAAACGTCGCCGTTGAATCGTACTATATTTTAGCTACTCCTCACTTTTAATCTTAAATACTCCTCACTTTTAATCTTAAATAAATCTTTTAAATAGTAGTCTTATGAATTCCACACTTTTTTGAGTCAAACTAGCCAATGCCCCCACGCCTCGTCGCGGGTGGCAACATATTTTTTAACATAAAAAAAATATTAACTGTATGTATTTTTTTGTTATAATATAAATTTAGTAAAAATAATAAATTTGTGCAAAATTACTGTAAAGTGCAAGTTTTCTATAAAATATATGAATTTTAAATTGATTCAAATTTATTTGTTTAGTAGTTTTTAATTAAATAACCAACATAAAATTATCATTATCATTAAAAAAAGCAAGAAGATTCGGATATTTGAATTATTGAATTCATTATATTAAGATTAGTTCATTTTATAATTCAATTTAAATTATATTTAAAAATAAAATATAAATTGTGAAAAGACCTGCAATAATCAAATAAAAAATACATAGTTAATTTTCTATACATAAAAAGATAAAAACATAAATTAAAAATTCATCCCTATGTTACTATCATTTTTATTATCATAATAGTTAAAATTATTATCAACATTACTGTTAAAAAAATTAAAATCATTAAATTACCTTGAAAAATAAAAAAAATTAAAAACAATTAATAAAAAAGAATAAAAAAATCACTAAAATTATAATTATTATTGCACAAACAATAAAATCATAAAATTATCTGATCCGAAAAACAGATAAAATAACAGAAAAGACAAAAAAAAAACAAAGAGAAAAAAGAAGCAATATTAATTTTAAAATTATCAGCAACATAAATTAAAATTTCAGAACAGGACCTAATAAAAAAAATCCTGACAAAAAATGAATCGAAAAAATAATAATCTAAAAGAATAAATGAATAAATACGGATAAAAAACAAACATTGTATTTTTTTAATGTTTTTAGATCATTTTCATGTGCTGATGTTAAAAATTATTTTATTTTATTTTATTTTATTTTATTTTAATATATTTCTACACCAAAAAATATATTTTTTTTAAAAAAATCAATCACATTTCCAAGCAAAATAAAAAATATTTCATGGGAAAAAATGGAAAAAAAAACATAATCAGGAAAAGAACAAAAAAAAGGCTATAAAAAAATGGATTCGAGAATTAATTGTGGTGCGCATAAGCTAGCCTAGTCATCCCAATTATAAATAAATAAATAAATGAATAAATAAATAAGTGGAAAAAAAAATATAACCAGCACAACAAATTATGGAAAAAAAATAATTAGAAAAAAACATGGCACGCAAAAAAAATATTAATTTTTTTTTTGTTATAATATAAATTTAGTAAAAAATAATAAATCCATGCAGAAGTACTTTGAAGTACAAGTTTTCTATAAAATATATAAAATTTAAATTGATATAAATTTATCTATTTAGTAGTTTTTAATGAAAGAACAAATATAAAATTATCATCATCATCATTTAAAAGCAAGAAGATTAGGATATTATTGTATTAAGATTAGTTCATTTTATAATTCAATTTAAATCATATTTTAAAAAAAATCGCTAAAATTATTATTGCGCAAACAATAAAATCATAAAATTATTTGATCCGAAAAACAGATAAAATAACAATAAACACATAAAAAAAAGAATAAAGTGAAAAAAATGAGCAATATTAACTTTAAAATTATCATCAAATATAAGTTAAAATTTCAGAACGGAAACTAAGAAAAATAAAACACCGAAAAAAATGAATTGAAAAAAAAAACTAAAAACATAAATGAATAAATACAGACAGAAAAAAATATTGTCTAAATATTGTATTTTTAATATTTTTTGAATGATAAATACAGACAGAAAAAAAATATTGTCTAAATATTGTATTTTTAATATTTTTAGGTAATTTTCATGTGCTAATTTAAAAAAAACAATTATTATTTTAATATATTTCTAACAAAAAAATATTTTTTTTAAAAAAAAATCAATCACATTTCCAAGTAAAATAAAAAATATTTCATAGAAAAAAAAGAAAATTGAATTTGAGAATTAATCGTGGTGTGCTTAACCTAGCTTAAACATTCCCAATTATTAAAAACAAATAAAAATATATATTTATAAGTGAAAAAAAGAAAAACAAATATAAACCGGGAAAAAATATTTTATGGAAAAAACCGGGAAAAAAATAGCAAAAAAAAAAAGTAATAAAAAAAATAGAGCAAAACACGACATTGTGGGAGTAGGATTCGAACTCCCGCGCAGGTTTGGGATAACCAAATTCGCGTGCTTTCGGACCCACTCGGCTACCTCATCTTATGGTTCTTTGTTCTCAAAACGTTTATATTAATAGTATCTGTATTTTGGGTAAAATAGAAACCTGCTGAGTGTCGAATTCGAACTCACGCTCTCTTGGAGGGCAAGCATAATGTCGCGCGCCTTTTGACCAACTCTGCTACCTCAAGATAAACGCTTATGGTTGTCGGGAAGTTGTATTAATACTAAATGTTACTGTGGATTCAAACAGTAAAACCACGACGCGGTTTATATATATAGTAATAATAGTAATGTCATTTGCTGTTATTGTTATTATTATTATTATTATAACTTCACTCTCGTATTCCCCCCTAAACTTCTTAAAAATATTAAATAAAACTGTAAGATGGTTATTGCAATATTTCTAACTTTATAAGGACTTAAATGTAGTTTACCCAAGCAGGGAAAGCCGCCCCCTCCTCCCCGAAAGTTCGCAAAACATTGCATTAAACCCTAAACCGCCAGCTGTAAAGATTTATGGAATCGGTGGAAACTCGTTGATTCTTGACTAAACGCGATGGCTTATTTTTTTCGCTGATTGTTATTATTATTATTCTTTCAATTTTGAATTCGGAAATTTGTTTTCGATTCCAAATGCGAAGTTACAGCTGGCTAGGACAACTAGTGAGTGAAATGAAATTTAAAATTTCTGCTCTTCGATTCACAAAGAAAATAAAATTAATTAATTTCGCAACTAATATTCTTTTCAGTAAAGCGATTGTATCTATCTTATGTTGATAAGTTATTTGGCAATTTATGCTGTGCAGTGCCGGCGGCCTTTGCTATTATCTACTGTCGTTGATCGAGGAGATGGCCTTCGAAAAATCTCGTCGTTTTCTGATCGTCGTAAGCTCTCTTTGTTACCATGACAAACCTGATACAATGAATCTTGGCTTAAGTAGCAGCAGCAACAATCTGTTGAGTCTGATGCTAATTTTTTTTGTTCTTTGATAAGTTTTGAACAGTTGCGGCTATTCTATTAGCAAACCTCCTGATTTCGGAACTACTGAAATCCAATTGATTAAACGGAGATACATTCATGCCACAGGTTTATAATTTAATTATCAATGAGGATTTTATTTTTAATTCAAAACTTAAGTATGTTTTTGTTCTTTCTTTCTATGTAGGAAGTTGCAGTGCTAAGGAACGCAGTTTTTATGAAATTCTTGGTGTTTCTGAAAATGCTAGCAGAGAAGATATCAAAACGGCTTTTCATTCGGTGAGTGATTTTGAGAGTTTACTTCACTTGTTAATTGAAGTATATAGAGATCCAGCAAGCTTCTGTTTGAGTGGCTGGCTTTGCTTTGTATTTGCAGATTGCAAAGAAGTACCATCCGGATGCAAATAAAAATAGTGCTAGTGCGAAAAGGAAATTTCAAGAGATTAGGGAAGCCTACGAGGTCCATACCACTAATTCATCTGCAAAATATTTGATTTTCCCCGCTTTTAATTAATGTTTATTTTAAGTCATTATTTTTCACCATTTAACTGCCAAAGTTGGTATTTTTTTATTATGAAAAAATTGTAATTACCAAACTTTAAAATGGTTGTTGAACTTTGCTTAAATTTAAGTGATTCATTTTTACATTTCAGACGCTGCAAGATTCTGAGAAGAGGGCACAATATGATGCGGTAAGAAGCTTCTGTTGTTACTTTCATGTATTTGGTTTTGTAATTTTGGTAGCCTTTTGTATTTCTAAACTGCTCAAACTCTTCAGTTAGCATTGGTTATCCTTCTATTATGCAATAATTAGTCTGAACAGTTAGAGTTTGTGTTTCTTTTGTAGGCTTAAACTAACTGAATTTCTTCTTCTTTTTTCTTGGATCATTTTTTCTGATGAAGATGCGTACTGGAGGTTTCAATTATGGTGCTGATAGTGCAGAGGGTTATGGTGCTGATGATGCAGGGGGATTTAGATATGCTTATCGAACTAATTTCTCTAATTCATTCCATAAAATATTCTCTGAGGTACACTGTACTAGTTTACATCCCTTATCTTCTCGCAGAATGTTTCTCTCATTGTTGTTAACTGAAACCACAACATTTTTTTCTTTCTTGCAGATCTTTGAAGACAAGGCCAATCATGTTGCATCTGATATTCAAGTGAACTTCTTTCATTACCTTTAATTTCCAATGCCTGTTCTCAACTGACATATAATTTCCATTCTTAAACATTTGTGTTGTATTTTCATATTTCGTAGGTGGACCTAGTTCTCTCCTTTTCTGAATCTGCAAGAGGATGCACAAAGCATGTGACTTTTGATGCATATGTTCCGTGTGATTCTTGTGGTGAGTAAATCTGTTATTTTCTGGGAATAATTGAATTTGGGTAATCTAGCAGCAAAAGGCTTTTCTGTAAATGAATAGGTCTTCTCTTTCTTTGCAAAAAGCTTTGGCTTTTCAAAGGTCAATCATGCATATTCATTATGAACAAGAATCAACATTATTTTTTCTGTACTTTTTAATTGCAACAATAGCACTGCAGTAGTGAATAAATATTTTGAACCCCTATACCTTTTCTTTCCTGACACAGAAATTTCAATTTGTGATTTTTTTTAAAAAAGAAATATATGGTAAGTTAATTTTTTCAAGATATCAGTGGACAATTATTAATTTTCAAGGGTGAAGATTTAAATCATACTCAGATATCTTTGCACATTAAACATTGGGTTGCAGTGTTCTTTTTTACTTCCTGAAAAGTTCTGGCAGTGAAATTTCTTTCGGCAGACAGACAAAAACATGTTTAAACTGGAAAAGAAAAAAATCAGACAGGATTGAAAGTTCACATTCTTGTATGCTATCCTTTCTCCTTTCAAAATGTCTTTTGAAACTTCTTTACCCAGTATAAATGATTGATATTCCTCACTCCTGACAATCCCAAAATGCATGATGCAGATGGGCGTGGCTATCCAGCGAATGCCAAAGCAATCATTTGTCCTACTTGCAGAGGTGTAGGGAAAGTAAGTGCTCTGAGGATTGATAAATATCATTCTGTAATGACCCACTTTTGTGAGAATAATTCCTTTCCCTGCTATTTATGAAGGCAGGAAGTTCTATATCTATTTGTTGGTCTATTAACCCCGAATTTACATCCAGGTTACAATTCCTCCATTTACATCAACTTGCAGCCATTGTCGAGGATTGGGGCGAATAATTAAGGTCTGATGTGACTTCCAGTATTTGATCCCTTTTATTTTTATTTTGTAACTATTGGTGATGATTTATCCATTTTCACAGGAACACTGTATGTCATGTAGAGGCTCAGGGGTTGTTGAAGGCATTAAGGATGTTAAAGTTACAATACCAGAAGGTTTGTTATAATTCATGTGATTAATGAAACCAGGTTGGGGCACTGGGACCCTGAGTTTAAGTTTTTTGGCACTCAATAATAGAAGGAAAAGGAGACTAATAATTATTTTCATTTAGTTTGTCTTATGATAATAGTTAAAGCTGTTTCCTATAGAGAGTTGGCTAAATGAGCCCTTTTGCTCAATGTCCTTACATTGAAGACTAATTGCAGTATTGTGAAATTGCTAAATCTGTGATCGATGAAATTGTAGGGTTATGCTGGGAAGTTCTGTTAATGATGCTGTTTGTTTGGGCTGTGGTGGCAGAAAATGCATCACTGTGGTTCACTATGCAGTCTCTTAAAGAAACATTATTTATAAAAAATGATGTGCTTAGATTTCTGTATTTTTAATAGATACATACAATGTGTCTAACTGAATATCTTTATAAATTTTTTTTAAAAGTTATGAAGCTGAGAATTTAGACTTTTTAAGCATTAGAGTCCAATCCAAAGTCAAAGTCAACATCATATGAATTTTTATTTTTTTGTTGAACTTTCTTGATGCATATCATCTATCTTTATGAAAAATAAATAAATTATTTCTTTGTTATTGAAGTTCATCTGTACATGTAATTTTTCCAATTTCTTTTTGTAAATTAATTAGGTGTGGGTTCTGGAGATACGATCCGTGTGCCAGAAGCTGGTAATACAGGGGGCCGAGGAAGTCGATCTGGCAACTTATTCATAAATCTTAAGGCACATCCTTATCTTTAGTGAAATCTTCTCTCATGCAGTGAACTATCTTTCATTTCAACATTTGTATATTTATACAAGGGACCATATTAGCATTTTATAAAGGCAGACTTTATGTTGATTTATGTATGTCTTAGTAGTCTGAACCTGTTGCAGGACCTGAAAATTGACTAATGAATCATCAATAGGAATCTACTTGGACACTTGTCCTATTTGATTTCATAGTGCTTGTGTAATCATCACATCTATCTGTCTGTTTGGAAGCTTGCACTACACTCTGTCTTCCTCCTCCATTGATCTTTGATTGGCATGAGAACATCATTTGTAGGATTTTCTCGCAGCAGTTATATCTACAAAGTTTCATTAACTTTTGAATAAATTAGTCAGGATGGACAGAGTCTGTGTGTGGTGCTAGCTGCAAACACCATTATCTGGAAATATAGTGTTTGAACGAGTTCCAAAGTCTTACCTTTAATGGTTGTTTCCAAAAACATAGTATTCGTTGTTCATTTAAGAGTTCTTGTTTCCTATGCCTTATGAAAATAACTTTGCTGTGCTAATGCAGGTTGCTGATGATCCCGTCTTTGTTAGAGAAGGTGCAGATGTTTATGTTGATGCTAATATTAGTTTTACACAAGTGAGAACTGAAATCCTATGTAAAATTCTTGTTGTTTTAATCTATTTGACTTGGTGCAGCCACTTTGAAGTGTACCTGTTCCACCCAGCATGAAAACATACTGTTTCTATTTGTTCAAATTACTGTTTCATTTCTTATTTGTTGATTCATTCCACCCTGATCGGCATGAATCCTTCATTCTAATCAAGCAATAAGTACCATATATTAGTTTTATGAATTTGAACACAAAAGAACGGTATTTTGTCAATTAAACATAGTTTGTATTTTCCTACAGGCAATTCTTGGTGGTAAGGTTGAAGTACCAACATTGTCCGGGAAGACACAAGTAAATGTAATAACCTGTTACCTCCAACTTAATCTTTACATCTTTACATCCCTTAAAATTATTCTAGAATTAACTGCTTCAATGTTTTACTGTACATTGTCCAGTGAGTTGAGGGATCTTTTGTTGTTCAACGTGGTCACTGCTTTCACTAGGATTGCCAGAGTCTTGCCTAATTGGGGATACTGCCTACAAAAGAATGTGCATTTTAAGATGTATCAGCCTTTCTAATTTTTTTCTGGTATTTGAAGATAAAGTGAACAAAGATTTTTGAAAATTGTTCTATGTTATGTTATGAAGACTAGCTTGTCCCTGAATTTTGATATCATTTTTATTCTTTGCCATGGAAAAATCTAGAAATGTGATCTCCCATGCTTTTGTTGGAATTGTCTTTTTAAGTTTAGGTCGTATATTAAATAGTAATATTTCATGATCTCAAAAGTATAATTTCATGCTACATCCAATGATTTTGATACCATTTCCAAGGTTCAATCCTCTCTGAAATCTAAACTTGATATATATATATATATATATATATATATATTTATTTATTTGTTTTTTGAAAACTTTAGACCTGCCTCCACTATTTTAACACCAATGAATGCTTTGTTATATTCCATTGGCAGATACCAAAGGGAGTTCAGCCAGGTCAACTTGTGGTACTAAGAGGCAAAGGTACATTGGATATTCCAAATCCTGTTTTTATTTACTCTTGCTACATTTCCGATAAATATGTTTACAATATCAATTTCATGCAGGTCTATCAAAGCATGGTTTTCTTGTAGATCATGGAGATCAATATGTGCGGTTTTGCATTAACTTCCCCACGTAAGCCTTTTCAATTCAGAAAAGTAGTCTTCAAAGTAAAATATTGTATAATGTCACGTCCTGCTGCTATTTGAAATTATAGTTTGCACCTGTTCACAAAATGCATGGGCCTTGCTCAGCCTGGCACCCAGAGTGTGGTTTTAATGTGCAGCACCTTCTGGCAGACGTTATTGTTAATCTGTGACACTGAAAATATGATTTTGTTTACACTCTCAGAATGTCCTGTGAATTTTACAATTATCAGATCTGGAAGATCCAACAGTATATATTGGTCTATTTTGCAATCATGTTTTATGTATCCAATATCTTGCAAAGTGTTTTTTTATTTTCTTCTATGTATCCAATAACTTCGTAATTTTGGAAGTTATTTGCTGCAGAATATGCAGCAAAATACAATGTATAATCTTTTTTTTTTGTGTTTTATTGTGATTTTAGCGCAATTAATGAGCGCCAACGTGCTATTTTGGAAGAATTTACGGAGGAAGAGATAAATAATCAAAATGACACTTCCAATGAAGGAACCTGGTAAGACTTGTTTGCTCTTCTGAATATGTTTGCTATCTGCTGCTGCTTGTTCTCACAACATTGCTGCCCATGAAGACCATTTGGATAAGGATTAGTCTTCATTCTAATTGCATATCCATGCTCTCACACTGAGATCATGGTCTGTATATGACTACTAACTATTTGAACCTATGCCTGGATAGTCTACCTGACAATCAGTGAATAGTTTATGAGACCACAAACACTTGTAACCATCGTATGGAGTCAAAAATTCAGAATTGTACGATTACAGTTGTGGTTGTCAATTGTAGGCTTTGTTCATTTCTCGCTCTTGTTTTGGAAAAAAATAATTTGTACAATCATAAATCAAATGGCCCTATATTTGACTGCATCTATGGCTCCTTTAGTAAATGTTTTTTTTCTTCTTGCTGTAATGAACATCCTGAAATGGATAACAGGCTTTATCAGCAGCTATCTACTGGTTGAACTTACAGGTGGCAGCAACTTCTTGAAGGGGTGATGGATCGTAGGTTTATGCTAAAATTTTCTATGCTCATGCTAATCCTGCTGTTCTTTAACAAAACCACGGTTTGAAAGCTGACTCACGGTGGCTACTGGGAATACGTCCACCAATCTTCATTCTTGTGCTGTAGTCTGTTGCGGAGCTTTTCTTTTTCTATCGATAGAAGGTACCCGTTTCTGACACTTGAATAGAAGAGAGTTAAATCCTGCATCTCATTTGTTTAATCCTATTCTGACCTTGCAGTGATGTATAGAAAGGGCCGTGTTCCAAGTTGGGGAATGCTATCCCATTTTCCTTCGTCTGATCAACTTTGTCCTATCCTAGGCCCGTTATGTCTACACTGAAAAGGCTAATTCCGCGCACGTGGTTCAAACCTTGCACTACCGTTACCCACTTCATTTGTGGTTGACGGCGTTAAGAGATGTGCATTTATGTTGTGCTTGAAAATGTGGGACCGATGAAATTGATTGGCTATAATAATGCTTGTACCTATTTGTGGCGGATGCTTGAAAATACTATCCAGAAATTGATTAAAAGTTGCTTGTTTGACCACGTTAATGATGTTGACAATCTGATCCAAGGATGTCGATTGTAACTAGGACAGTTGGATGCCAATAAGAAGCTCCTACGTATCAAATAACGGGGTATTTGTCCTCTAAGAGCATCATCTCTGCTGCTCTCGGTTCAAATATAAGCAATCTGGTACCTAGTTTCTCCCCCCACGTTTTAAGAATAATTTACGAAATATCTGTTTAACCAATTTCTCAAGGTTACCTACACGGTTGATTCTGAGGTTTTCTTTGTTCAAGTCAAGATATACGGAGTCTGGAATTTGAAGAAGTGAAAACCGAAATCAAGACTTTGATTGCGATGAACATGAATGCGGTCTAGATAAACTGGGAATCACAGAGGTGTTGCAGCAAATGTTCAAGCATTTCCTACAGGATTATTACTCGGAGGCATCAAAGTTTGTGGAGCTGCAAGTTTCTTTGTCTTGTTTTCTTTCATCTCACCATAGAAGTAAGAAGCAAAGCCCCAAAGCGAGAGGCCAAGAGCGACGCCCTTTTCTGCTTGAAATTTCTCCTGGAAGAAAATAACTGCCAGGATTTCAGTGGCTGGAAGGAGAAGAGCGATTAAGATGCCGGACAGCAAAGAGGAGGCACAAAAGATGACTCCTATGGCTCCCAAGAAAAAACACTGCCAGAAAACTGCACTCCACACCACCACTTGGTAATACTTGGCATCTCCCAGCCCAAAGTCTCTTGCTTCTCTTGGAATCGCCTGCAATTAAGAGACATACCTAGCTTAGGATGGCATCCATGTACTCAAATCAACGGATTATTTTATGTACATAAAGAAAAACCACATGACTTGGCTAAACCCTGAAGATAGCCATGCCCGAGATTCCTCTTTTAGCATGAATCTGTAAGATAAGTGTTTTTTCTTTTCTTAAAGCAAACCCTGAAGAGATACGTAGACTCTAAACTCTGAAGGATGATAAAATCCCACCATCTTGGAGGCTTAATTACAGGATGGTTTTTGCAGTAATATATTATGAATAAATATACACAGACTATATATATATACATATAGTCATAGAATGGAAATGACATAGAATAGAAAAATAAAAAAAACCCTCCTCTTTCTTCCCTTCTCAAAGCTCTAGATTATAAGGAAGGAAGAAAAACCAACCTGGAAGTCCCTGTTAATGAGCATCCCTACGGTGCAAAAGACAGTAGCAAGCAAACACATAATCATCTGAATCTCCATCACAAGCGTGTAGCTGATCTCCTGCCTCGACTTCTTGTACGTCAATTCCACCAACGGCAAGATGAAGCCATACAGAGCCGCAGCTCCGAGCGTCATGACAAAACCCATCATATACTCTCTCCTCGATTCACCCGCAGGCTTGTCACTCGCTGTATGCATGGCCAACACTCCAGCCCCCGCCGTCAACAAAACAACTGCGTTTACTGAATAATAAGTGAACTTTTCCTTAACTAGAAGGAAAGCAAAACCAGCTGTGAAGGCTAATTGTGTTGCAATAATCAGAGAAGACGTTGAAACAGGAAGCCGGGCTACGCCAGAAGCGTAAAGATAGTCATCCAGACCGGTAAGGACACCAACGATGGCTGCGGCCATGAACAAAGGAGTTCTCATGTAAAAGAGTTTCGTGGCGGGATCGGTTGCACGCCGGTGAAGGTAGGTGATGGCAAGGGGGATCAGGATGACGGGCCAGCCGCTCGTTTGAAGCCAGGCAGAGAGCCACACACGTTTGCCTCCATGGATGAAGTAGAGGCGCATTATCAGAGGACCGCCACAGTTTCCTATGGATAGTATGAGGCAGTTTAAGATGAGAAGGCTTTTTCTTTTAATGGTGATGTTACCTTGAATCTCTTCCTTGCTCTCCATGATGAATCAAGATCTTACACCGAGATAACAGATGGCGCTAAAACTTTTATATAGAATCGAATGTTAGTTTATATCCATATATTAATCTTTAAATTTTAATATACATCATATAATTCTTATGTTGAGAGCAAATATAATTTAATTTAAAATTTAATTATTAAAAAACTTTAATTCAAGCCATTAATAATTTCTCCAAGCCATGAAAAACTTTTCCTAGACCAATAGGTGAGCTAACCTACTCACCTATTGGTCAAAACTGTTTTTTTAGGTATAATACTTGAAAACATGAAAGATGAGCGAGAAACTAAGGTTTTGTGTAAATTCATATTGAACGTTCAATCTACTTTTAAAAATAACTTTAAGTTTTTTTTTATTGTATATTGTTTTTTCTGAATTTTCTACACAATAAAATCTTAATAAACTATGGAAAAAATAAAAAAATAAGTTGAAATATTTCCAAATATTTTGAAGATGTTTTAAAGAGATGATAGTCATATGTGTTTATATAAATAATCATAGTGTGGTTTTGAAATTATTAATGTGCGTGGCTTAAGCTTGGTTTGGTACTGTTTAAAAATAATATAAATTATATTTTTGGCCTCACTTAACAACTTTAAATTTTAGGTGAGATAATTTTTCAATATAATATCAAAATCTTGTTGACATAACGATCACGAGTTTGAATCTCACCACCCATATTCTATTTTATAAAAATCAAGTACAAGTTAGTGTGAGTATTTGCAAATTTCAAGATCAAAGGGTTTTTACTTGAGGGGATTGTGTTAGAAATTATATTTTAGGATCTCATCTAACAACTTAAATTTTTAGATGAGATAGTTTTTTAACAGGTATTATGTAATTAATTATGTAAATATTTTTTATATTAGATTAAAACAATGTGAATAAATTTATGTGGTTTCTTTTGTCAATTTTCTGAATATTTAATGCAAATTAAAAAACAAATTTCTCGGTCTCAAAATATTTCAAGATTAGATTGAATTTTGATTAATTTAAGGAAGTGATTTGTTCAGGGTCAAATCAAACGATGACTGACGTTCGAGCTGTTAAGGAACCATCTCACCTAAAGAGCTTAAGCTTATAAGTGAAGTCCCATAATATGATTTATATTATTCTCTAGTACACCCCCTCAAGTGAAAGCCCTTTGGGCTTGAAACTTGCACAGACCCACATCACCTTGTGCTTAGTTTTTATCAAATAGAATGGGGGTGGTGAGATTCGAACTCGTGACCGCTGGGTCAACAAGGCTTTGATACCATGTTAAGGAACCATCTCACCTATACACAAGCTATCTCTTCTCCTCAATGGCGTGCTACAATGGGTTCTGATTTTGACGCATTGATGGTGAATGGAACCTGGTCCCTTTGTCCGCGTCACATAAAAGCTTAAGCTTTTAGGTAAGATGGTTCCTTAACATGGTATCAGAACCTTGTTGACCCAGCGGTCATGAGTTCGAATCTCACCACCCCCATTCTATTTGATAAAAAAATCAAGCACAAGGTAATGTGGGCCTATGCAAGTTTCAAGTCCAAAGGACTTTCACTTGAGGTGGTGTGTTAGAGTATAATATAATCATATTCTGGAGCCTCACCTATAAAGTTTAAGTTTTTAGGTGAGATGGTTCCTTAACATGGTATCAGATATTCTTATTCCATCTCATTGTCCGAAATTCGTGGTTTCATCTTTTAAATTTATTAATCAAAACATAAATAGTTAAATCAATATGTTAATTTATATATGTATAAGTGGGGATACGATGAAAATGAGATGCCGGGAGGGACTCTGCTAACAAACCTTCCACGTTACGCCTGGTATATCAAGCTGCAAGTCCACATCTGCCATAGGAGACCACATCAGAAAAAAGGATGCAATTAGGGCATGTTGCGTCTCTATCTTTCTCGCTTCCCATAATTTTTAAATCACATAAAAAGTTTCGTTTTTTTTCCCTTTTTACTTTTACTATATATATATATATATATATATATATATATCCTGCATTTAACAAAAAAAGAATCATAAAATTATCAAATCATGCAGTTAGAGAATTCATTGTGTGATCTATATGCAATGCGTCTTCTAGTTTAATATGTTCGTCATCGTTTTCGTCCCGCGCGAGTTGATTTTTAATTAACTTGAAGACAGAAACTGATGAAAAATTATATCTATCTATCTATATCTATATCTATATCTATATCTATATATTATTTGGCGAGACTTTCAAGTTAATATATCAGAATTAATCACATAATTTATGATTTATACATGACTATTTTTAATTTTTTATTTTGAAAATGTCTTGCAATCTAGACAAATAAAAATATTTCATGTTCATATCAAGTGACTAATTCTCGTAGTCGATCTAACTTGAAAATCATGTCAAAATGATTGATTAAAATCTATATATTTATTTTAAAAAAATTGATTCAATTAGGAGTATAAGAATAGATTGAAAAATTACCATATATTGAGCCATAAACTTGTAACAAAAAAAGGAAAAAAAAGGATCATCTTGGAATAGTATAGTTAGTGGTTAAGTTAAGCTTAAATTCACTAAATTATAGGGTTAATACTTTATTTAAATTCTTCAAGATGCGAACCCAAACAAAATTTTATTAAATTCGCAAACCAAGAGCTTTCAAATTTAGGGTTTGAAACTGATGATTGAACTTGACATAATGGATGGCTTGTTTCAAGGCACCAAGACTATAATAATCATCCTCACACAACGTTCTCACCTAAAAATTAGCACAAGCGTGTAGTTCTTTGCATGTGACCTCGTCACCAAGTTCTTCAAAAATAAGACAAACTCTAAGTTCTTCATAGTATGAGCAATAAAATTGTTTTTTGTGTTTGTTGTGCTTGTTGTTTGTTTTGTTGTTCTTTGCAGGTCACCATTGTCGATGTTGAAAGGGAGGGAAGGGGAAGAAACCATCCACATGCCCCTCGTGTTCTTCAGCATCACCGATGATGGCGTAAGGAATGATGTGGCGCTAGTGATGGTGGCACTTGAGTCTACACGCCAACACTATTCCTACCATAACCACCACTATTATTGGCATTGTTTCTGACCATTTTGTAGTTTTCAATGTTTTTTTTTAGACATTGTTGTAATTCTAAGTATTAATGTGTGTGTTTTAATTAATATTAGATTTTTGTTATGTAAACATGTTTAATTTTTGATGTGTGTATCTCTTTTTTTTTTTTTAAAGAAAAGAAAGAAGATACAAATTTATATAAAAAAAGTGTTTTATTTGCATACAACCAAGCCTCCTGAAAAAAACAAAAGAAACATTGTCTAATATTTTCATATGAAAACAAAAGAAAACATGTTTGCGAGTTTCAAGATTTAATAACCAGTATATTAAATCCTCAAGAATTTGATCAATATTTAAATAGTTCACGAACTTAATTCATGATAATTAATGGTGTAAGATTCTGATAATAAATATTAGATATACAAGTAGGCTACTATTTAAAAATCTAGAAGTAATTAAAAAATTCTTAGATTTATTTCGAACCGTGACCAATTTTTAAATGGAACATTTATCTTTACAACGCGTGAATTGTGGAAAACTCATCTGCCTTCCAAAATAGATGATCCTTTTTAGGGCATCTCATGGATCTTTTTCTTGAGAATTTATTTTAGTAGACAAGCCCACAATAAGATTTTAGAAGCCACATTTATTCATATGAATAAATATTACACATCGAAACTTTTTAATCACATCAAAATACACAATGCAGCTTACCTCAAGTAAAATGTATTAGGAGTGCTAATACCTTTTCTTTACACAATCAATCTCCTACTTTTGAATCTCTGATTAGACCAGTACACCCGAGTTTTTCTAGCAACCTTGAACAACTGCGTGGCGACTCCTCAACACAAGGAGACCCTCCCTGACGTCGTGCGGTGACATGTGACAATTATCATAGATATTATTTTCATTGCCATAAATATTTCTTGATTTATTTAGTTAAATGCATGCATCAACTTTTTAATTTATAATTAGAGTTTTTATGACAAAAAAATGCATTTAAAAATCCTATATATATATATATATTTGTGTCAAAATAAAAATTTTTCAAACATACAACAAAGCATAAGAGATAATTAGTAACAACTAAGTAACACACATGTCTCCCAAAATTGTACTTTTCTTTTAAATAATAATAAAATATAAAAAAATGAAAACAATATAATAATAATAATAATAATAATAATAATAATAATAATAATAATAATAATAATAATAATAATAATAATAAAGACTATAGCTTTGGCTAGAACATGATAAGAAAGATTTTAAACGCATAGAGAAACCAAATTGAGATTTTCAACGAAATGAAGATGTCAATTGTACCCTAAGATTAAAAGACGAGACAAATTCAAAGTTTAATTAAATGATAATTGAATGAATTTGTATAAAAACTAAGTTTGAGGCCTATTTAATTTAATAATTGACCCAATTAAAGGTTTAATAAAGTTTAGGAATTAATTTACATCAAATTAAAATTAATTAATTAAATGCAAGGACTTATTAGACTTTTAAAAGTCAAATTAATTTTATTAAGAATATAATTGATGAAAAATTAAGTTTGAAAATCTAATTTGGAGTTACTTACGAGCAAAATAAGCATTCACTGTCTCGTCTTCCTTCATGAGGAGAATCTCAAAATCTCAGCATAAAGCTTGTAGATGTGCCAAATTAACCATGGTTGAACCCTAGAATTTTTGCTTCATTGAATCCTAGATATCTTTGGTTGTATCCTTGTTGAGAATTGTTACTAGGATATCATGATCTATTGCATGAAAAAGATAAATTTTCACCTTTAAATCCTTTAACCTATACTCCTCGAGTAGCTTGTGTTTCACCTCTATAAAATCTACTCTATCTGCCCCCACCAAGATTCCATCCTTAATGAGACCCCAATATTCTTTAGAGTGGAGAAAATTCACCATCAACATTGCCTAGTAGTCATAATTATCATCAAATTTAGGAATGTAGGCGGCATGAAAGTACTATTATTGCCCTTCGTCATTCCTCTCGACTCCTTCGCTCTGGAAAAATAATGCAAGTTCTTTCCACATACACACACACACTCACTATCAAACCCCTGCTTTGATACCAATTGTAATTAATAGAATTATATCACACAATTTGATGATTAATTTGTTATTGAATTCAAAACAAACTATTGACTTTATAGTGTTACAAGATGATGGGAGTTGTAGCAAACCATGTATTCTATGCCTATAACATGGTGATTTATATATAGATTCCTAAGAAATAAGATTTATTACCTGCATATGATTGACTAAGGAGTAAGATTTATTTAACAAACTGATAAATGAAACTTAGAAAACAGGAAACATAAATTAAATGACTGTTTAAATCTCAATAGTCCAGCAATAATACCAATTAAGTTACATCTTATTGGACTGAGCGTCAAACTTATTATAAGAAAATACATGCAGAACAAGAAAAAATATAATTGAAGAATCAAAACACAGATGATGGTACAAAACTTTAAATCTTCAAACTTACTACACACAGTATGATCAACGAATTATAGCTGCAAGAAGAAGAAGAAGAAGAAAGAAATCAACCAATGAACTGAGTAGGCAAGTTGTGGATGGATCCATGCATGATAGCTAATGAAAAACTTAATATTGACCGTAGTAGCCTTGACCATGACTTGAACCTTCGGTTTGCCGGCCTGAATAAAAAGGAGAACAAGGGCCATTAGGAGAACTCGTATTCGAACTACTACCAGAACCAACAACACCTAAAGCTCCATGAATACGCACATCATCATCCATAGACACTGTCACAGTTTCTTCTCCACTTTGTCCAGGAGTAATGGTTTCTTGAATTACTTCAAGTTCATCAATACAAACTGGAGTTGCAGGAACCATAACTCGTTTCTTCTTTTTCTTAGCCAAACAAATGAGTCCAACCAAAAGGAATGCAAGGAAGAACACCCCACCAAGAGAAACGCACACGACAATGACAGTGGTGTGATTGCTTCCTGGAGGCGGTGACACAACATTTGACGATGGTGGCACCGAGTTAAAAGTTGGGGGTGCAACATGTACTGGTGGAGCTGAGATAGGTTTAGGTGGCGGTGGGATATTATATTCTGGTACTGTTGGAGCATATGGAGGTAATTTAGGTGGTGAAACTGGACCGTTTGATGGGGCTGGAGGTGAAACATGGTAACTTGGTGGTGTTGCGTTTGGGGGCTTAGGTGAATTAGGCTTGTCAAGAAAGGGTGCCCATGCTGGTTTCGGTGGTGAAGCTGAACCGGGAGCGTAGCTTGGTGGTCTTAATGGTTGAGGTGGGTTTGGCTTATAGGGAGAGGGCATTGGTGCTGGACCTGTAGGTGTTGGCTTGAGTGGCGGAACTCGACCCGGAGATTGACCTGGTGGATATGATGGTTTAATTGGAGTGGGCATATAAGGAGATGGTATTGGTTCGGAACTTTCAGGTGTTGGTTTCGGGGGTGGAACTGAACCTGGAGCATAGCTTGGTGGATATGATGATTTAGGTGGTGATGATGCATATGGGGGTAATTTTGGTGGTGGAGCTGGAGTAGGAGTGTAGCTTGGTAGAGGTGATGAAGGTTTAGGTGGTGTTGGTTTACGGTGAGAGGGTGGTTGATGAGTTGGGGCAGTAGATGTTGGTGTTGGTGGGTTTGCATATGGAGAGGTGGAAGGTGTAAAGTGTTGATTGGGGGGAGCTTTACTAGGTGTTAGAGGTGGGTGTATGCATTCGTGTTGGCATGATGGCGACTGTGGAGGATGTGGTGATGGCTTAAGTTGAGGGGGTGGTGGAGGTGAACGGTGGTGGTGTTTGGGAGGAAGTGGTGCCGTTACAGGACTACACAATAATTGTGAGGTTGGTGATGGTGGTGGTGGGGGTGGTGGAGGAGAATAGTATGGATAAGCCATCTTAAGAGAATCAAGTGACATATCTCAGCGATGAGTTCTATTGAGATGGGCAGGATCCTAGTATAGATGGGTTCTATTTGTACTAATTGGAAATGGGAGCATGATCGCAGCCTTGGCCATGTTGCTCTTAAATTTTGCCACACTTGAAAGACTTTAAGATGAGCCGTCTTTCATGAATGTTTTGTTTTGCAGTCTTAATTGAAGGCACACACCATGCATCATTAAGATGTGGGATGGAGTCTCTCTCTCTCTCTCTCTTTATTTCTTTCTTTTTAAAAGCATGTGATTACCTAAAATGTGGAAAACTCCACAGAAAAAAAATGTTATTAATTCTTCTTAACAGCTAACATCATATTATCCTAAAAATAACCCCAAGTTGTAGACATCTGACTCAATTTTATCCTATATGGAGTATTATTAAAATCTACAATTTGGTTGTTCGATTAACGAAATGTAAAGTCAAAATCTCCAACATCGAATAAGCTCTATGGGATTGGATTCAAGTAAAATTTAGTTTGAATTCCTTCGGTGGGATTTTATAAATAAGTAGTATATAGATTTCTCTGGGTTAGGTAGACCTCCACAAATCTTAGAAATTACAAATTTAATTTAGAAATATGCTTTTTACAGTAATTCTTGGTTGGAAATGTACTAAAATATTTTATATTTTTTTCTATTTTTTTTTATATTAGTACTTTAAATTAATTTTAAAACACTAAAAAAATAATTTAAAATAAAAATTTTCAAAATATTTTTAAAACACAAAAACAAATACATTAATATTTTGAAATTTCGTTTCTTACACGGGCACAACAATGTAGAGGGAAACATGTTTTCAAAATTCTTTCTTCTTCATGTTTGGAACACAAATGATTTCATGAAGGTACCGGCCGTTAGCAATTAAGAGACTTGTAAATGCTAGGTCATGAAACAAATTGCTCATTGATAAGATCCCAGTCAAAAGCCAAATTAAGCAATTGAGTTGTTCTCGTTGGGTGAGAAGTGACCACAAGACAGTATATGGAAAAATAATTGATTTGATGATGTTTATTCCTTTCCTTGCCGTGCTTATAAATACATCAGCTCCCTAGTCTCCTTATTCATCTACGGTTACATTATTCAATTGCAAAGTAAATGGAAATACAACGGAAGTAACTGCTAACATTAATTGGTGTAATTGATAACAGTAACTGGTCCCTTAACACAACAGTAACTGATGCCTTAATATTTGTCTTCAAACCCCTTTAGTGTCAGCAACCATTACCCTTGTGTATGATCATGCTTGTCTTGTTCTTGCTCTTACAAAGCCTGCACTTCCCCCCTACATACTTGGGATTCAGTTTTAATGTCCTTCCTGACCTTCTGGGCATATCAATACCTTCCCCAGGGAGGGGAACCTTGTCCTCAAGGTTCAATTGTGGAAATTGTTGAAGCAGTAAATCAGTTGCTTCCTAGGTAGCCTTTTCCGATGGTAAGTGTTTTCATTTGACTAGGCTTTCCTCTAGAAATTTATCACTTTGCTTTACCCAACGATGATCAAGTAGAGTCTCCGGTTCTAACTTCACTTCACCTTCGTTAGTTACTGCGAGAAGGTCTGTGGTTGTCATGGTTGTATCTCCTACAAATTTCTTTAGTAAGGACACATGAAAAACAAGATGGATACGGGCCCCCTCTGGCAGCTGCAATTTGTAAGCTACATTACCCACCCTTTTTATAACTTGATAAGGGCAAAAAAAAACGGCTGGCTAATTTTTGATGTGCTCGTTTGAAGGCTGAATTTTGACGATAGGGTTGTAGCCGGACAAAAAGCATTTCTCCTTCTTGGAAGGATACATCCCTTTTTTTTTATTTGCTGCCTGCTTCATGCGATTGGCTGCTGTCGCTAAATTATGTTTGAGCTGTGATAGTAGTTCCTCTCTGTTTATGAGATTTTGTTCCATGTCGTGAACTTGTGTTTTTCCCGCCAAATAATCTGGAATTGTTGGTGGTGGACGATCATATAGTGCCTAGTATGGTGTCATGCCTGCCGATGAATGGAAGGTAGTGTTATACCACAATTCTGCCCATGGCAGGAACGAGTGTCATTTACGTGGCCACTGGTGGACGAAGCTGCCTAGATATTGTTCCAAACATCGATTGACTACCTCCGTTTGTCTATCGGATTGAGGATGGTAGGCTGAACTCATCTTTAGTGTGGTACCTGACATTGTAACGAATTCCTGCCAAAACTTGTTGACGAAGATGGGATCCCTGTCACTGATAATAGATTTAGGCATTCCATGCAATTTGACCACGCCTTCCACAAACTTTTCTGCCACGGTTTTAGCTGTGAATGGGTGTGACAGTGATATAAAATGAGCATATTTACTCAGCCTATCCACCACCACAAAAATTGCATCCTTTCCATGGGACATGGGTAATCCCTCAATAAAATCTTTAGAAATATCATCCCACACCTGACATGAAATTTTTAAGGGTTCTAGTAGTTCTGTCGGTGGTAGAGTTTTGGTTTCTTAATGTATAAGCTGCTCACGTGGACTGAATAAACAAATATATGCATGACAACTGGCAGTGACAACTGGCAGTGAAGAAGAGGAAGAAGCCAATTCATATAAACATCAAATCATGCATTACGTGTGTGTGTTGAACATGCATTAAGTGCTGCATTAGGTTTTTTTAAGTAGTTAGTTAGTCAGTTACAAGTTGTTATAATTGAATACCAACATGTAAAACGTGTGTGAAGCCTAAGTGTATAAATAGGCAATCTGTCAAGCACATTGTAAGCACTACCAAAAATACAAAGCAGAACAATTACTCTGCAACTCTTTTCTCTCCAGCTCGTAAAGCTTGTTCTTCCTAATTTCCAGCATATCAACCTGCAATCAAACCACACAAAACACAATCAACACACAAAGTTCAACATGGTTTTGGTTCTTTGGCAAACATCACATCGCTTCACATACTCTTGGACAGTTTTGTGCATGGAAGGCCAATAGAACTGTGTTGCTAATTTTTTAAAGGTGCGTAGGACCCCAGAGTGACCCCCCATTTTTGTATCGTGAGCCTAATATATTAATTTGTTGTGCAGATCGGTATTTGACGGCACCACAATTCTGCCTTTGAGAAAAGTTAAACCATTTCGTCGAGCCATAAAATTTACGACTATAAATATGAGGAGTCACCACCTAGTATTAAGGTCACTAGGAACCTATTGGTCTGCGAGAGTCTAGGTAAGGGGACTTGTTGTGTAAGGGAAGACGCATCACCCCCAGTGCACCCTACCTAAGGTAAGTTGCATTGTTGTTTGATTGTTTTTCTAAGTTAAAAATTTTGCACTGCATTTTCAAAAACCATTTTTTGTCTACGGGTGTACTTTACAATGTAATTTTACACCACAGTTACAAACCTTTTTTTATCTACGGATGTACTTTATAATGTCATTTTACATCGTAGTAAAAACTCCTTTTTGTATCTACGGATGTACTTTACAATGTAATTTTACACCGTAGTAAAAACTTTTTTTATCCGTGGGTGTACTTTATAAAGTAGTTTTACACCCTAATAAATAAAACAAAATAATTTTTTATTTTTTTTTGATATTTTCGCTAAATTCCAACGGATAATCATAAACTGGTTACGATATCCAATTTTTGTTTCAAAATATGAGAAAGATGCAACATAATTTCTACGAAAAATATGTATGGAAAAATCATGGAATTCGGCCCTATACACGAAAACAACATATGAGAGCTTTTAATTTGGTATAGTATTTGGACTTTTGACTCTTTTTAAATACTAAAAAATCTGGTCAGGGGGCTCACCTAGTGAGCGGCCAATCAGTTTCAGCCCAACTATGAGAGCTATATAGTATATATATATACTATATATATATATAGTATATATATATATATATATATATATATATATATATATATATATACAGTGCATGGATTAATTCATGCATGTGTACAATAAAGTGGTGGTCGGCCGACCACCACGAGAGGCTCACCTGACACTGCCGTTGGGTAGAGGACGTTGAGGTGGCTCTCCCTGTTGTGGTGGCGTCGAAAATGGTGGCCTGTAGTGGGTCGGAGGTGGCGTTGGAAGTTGCTGGTCTGTTGCTGGTTCGAGCTTGTTGTTGCTGTTGGTGCTCTCGCCGGAGCTGGAGAAGAAGCTGGACCTGATGGTGGTCACGGTGAGCTTCAGGTGGTGGCCTTCGGCTGCTGGTGGAGGACAGAGATGGAGCTACAACTTTTTTAGAGAGAGAACCACCGTTGGGGAGAGAGGACTGCACCGTCAGGGAGAGAGAGAGGAGGGAGTTATAGCGGAGAAGAAGAAGATAGGATTGCAGCTGCCACGGGATGGTGGTCTTCCGTGGTTCTTGGTGGTTGACGGTGAAGATGGAGAGAGAGGGACGCTGGCGTTTGTGATAGGAGAGAGAGAGGGCTGGGGGAGATAGAGAGGGCTGGTGAGAAAATGGCCGAGAGAGAGAGATATGGCTATTACGGGTCTGTGTTTTTTCAATGTTTTTGCATGCATTATTTCATCTCTTATTCCTCTTTTCTGTGTAAAATTTCCCCCTTTGGTTGTTTCGGGTTTCTCCTTCTCCTTTTTTTTCTTCTTTATGCAGCGTTCATGGCTGCCTTTTATAGAAGAGCCTGGCCTCCTACGGTGGCTGGCTGGCTGGTGACGTGGTGACCTGCAACAACGGCGTGGTGGCTGGTTGGCAGCGCAGGTGAAGGTGGAAAAGGCAGCGGCGGGGTGCAGTGGATAAGGTTGAGTTGTAGTTTGGTCCTTGAATTTATAATTGTTCTAATTGCACCCCCAATTGGCTTTGAACTTTTAATTTTATGCAATTGTACCCGTGTCAGAAATTTAATGTTAGCCTTAAATTTGCGCGCCTTTTTTATTCTGGTCCTTGGCTTCCGATTTATGCAATTTGACCCTCAATTGACCATTAAACTCTCAATTGTCTTCAATTTGGCCCTTAATTTTGCATAATTAGCTTGTAAAAATTCAATTGGGTCTCCAAAAATTCCAATCTTCTCAATTGAGCTCGAATTAAACTAAAGAATTTGATTTTTCATAAATTAAGTCCTTAATAAAATTAATTTGTCCAATTTAAAGCACAATCAAGTCCTTGCACTTAATTAAATTCTTCAATTGGATCCTAAATTAATTCCCAAAGATAATAATACTTTAAATTAGCCCATGATTGAATCAAATTGACCTATACAAAATATAATTATGATTTTTGACTTAATTTTTACCTCGAATTTGTATTTTCTCTCATTTTTGGGCACAAAAGAGATACGATTCGGCTATGAAATTATTCAAAATTTTCATCGTGATTTTTTTATCAACGCCAAACCTTTTAATTTTATTTTTGGTAAAATTTGGGGAATAACCCAAAATTGGGTTATGACAGTCATAACCCAGTAATTTTGCAACCCATTTCTGTTGTTTCGACGTGGTAATTCTTTGTTCCAGTAAATACTTGAGACTCCTTTGATCTGTTTGAATAACAAATCGCCTCCCTAGTAAATATGGACGACATAATCGTATGGCTTCTATAATGGCAAGCATTTCCTTCTCGTAAGTAGACCAGGATTTCTTTGCCACTCCAAACGCCCAACTCATAAATGCGAAAGGTCTTCCTTGTTGTTGAAGAACTGCCGCAATTCCATCACTTGAAGCGTTAGTCTCCACAGTGAAAGTTTCCTTGAAATTTGGCATGACCAAGATGGGTGTGGTGGTCATGGCCTTTTTAAGTGTATGAAAGGCTTTCTCTGCATCTTCATTCCATTGAAAGTTTCCCTTTTTGAGGAGGTTCGTGAGGGCTCGAGCCAATATTCCATAATTCTGAACAAACTTGCGGTAGTAACCTGTCAACCCTAAGAATCCACGCAGCGTAGAAATATTAGCGGGTCGCGGCCACACAACCATGGCATTGATTTTTTTACTATCGAGCTTGACCCCTTCATGAGAAATAATATGTCCTAAATATTCCAGCTCTTGTTTACCAAACGCACATTTATTGGTTTTGATAAAAAAATGTTGCTGCCCCAAAATTTCCAAAGTTTGCGTGGCATGATCTAAATGCATTTCCCAATTAGGGCTATAGATCAATATGTCATCAAAAAATATCAATATGAACCTCTGTAAAAATGGTCAAAAAATTGCATTCATTAGAGCTTGAAATGTAGACACTCAAGCCAAATGGAATGACTAGGTACTCGTAATGACCGTTATGTGTACAAAAGACAGTTTTATGAATATTTGAAGGCCTTACTCGTACCTGATGGTATCCCGCTCTTAGGTCCAATTTGGTGAAGTATGCGGCTCCGTGCAATTCATCCAACATATCTTCCACGGTAGGAATCGAAAACTGATCTTTGATAGTCACCACATTGAGCGATCTATAGTCGATGCAAAAACGCCAACTACCATCTTTTTTCTTCACCAGCAATACCGGGGATGAGAAAAGGCTGGTGCTTGGTCTTATCAGCCCTGAATTCAACATTTCTTGTACCTGCTTCTCGATTTCAGATTTTTGAAAATAGGCATATCTGTTGCGATGTCGCGGTCGCACAAATTAATTACCCTAGCTTAAAACACACAAGATAGTATAGAGCAAGCAAGGGGTCGATCCCACAAGGAAGTTTCAAGTCATATTTTTATGTTGTACGTTATGTGATTGGGGGGGTTTGGTTTGTGATTATCTAAACTATGGCAGCAATTAAACTAGCAAACAAAATCAATTAAAACCGAAACTTATCAAGAAAACAAACCTTGGTCACAAGCATACATCCACCTACGGAAATTAGAACCGATCCTTGAAACAAAAAATGCAATTTATGTTTTGAAATTTTATCTTTTCTTAACGTGATTAATTAACGGATCCACCGTATAACTAATCCTAACCAACAAACAATCAAAGTGTCCGCACTAATGATTCAATTTAATGGTAGCTTTAAGAAGTAGATAATTTCATCAAGATTAACATACAAGTTGTCCGCAACTTGTGTCAATTTATTCAAATGTTCTCCCTAAGTTCAATAATGTAGTTCCGCCATAATTATTAAGCTTAGTTGCTTCACAAGTTCATATATCACAACTCCGGTTTTGATATTAAACTTAGCAATAGATTGTTCACAACAATAACTTAGAGTTTGCTCTAGCAATCATCAACAACAATCATAGGAAATATGCATAGGAAAACAATCATACTCATTCATAACATAAACTGAAAATAGAAGGAATAATAAATCTCACGGTTCTTGAAATCCGAAGGTTTTTGTGTCCTTGCAACCAAGCAAAAGAGTCTAGCCTTGCATGTTTATTGAACAATTAAATTAAAAAATGGAAGAACACATGATTTAGGGTTTGGAGGAGGAAGATTTTGTGTTTTCTTTTATGCTGGCCCCCACTTCCTTGCTCCTCTTCTCCTTTATATATGTTTAGAAACCCTAGTGTCTATTTTACAAAATAGTCCTTCCTTAAGTTGGCAGACTTTAGTTGTCCCTTGTAAAATTCATATATACTTAATATCACATCGTTTTGAGATGAAATTCGGAGCGTTTATAGGTCTTTGAGTCCTGAATCCACGCAAATTGAGATTGCATCAATCGGACTTTTGTAGCTCGAGATATTGAAGTTGGAATGGACAAAGGTCGATATTGGCAGATTGCAAGATTTGACTTTGAAGGCTGCGATTTGCATGATCTTCCTTATTTTATTTCTTTTTCCTTAGCTTTCCATAAATTTATGGATGTTATCTTTTGAATGTCACTGGAATCACTTCATTTTGATCTCTAGAGCTTCCACTGTGCACAAAACACCGACTGAAGGTCAAATCTATCAATCACCTCCAATTACCTCCTTTTTGCATCTTTCATCCAAAAATGCCTTCAAAATATAAAAAAAAAGAATATCAAAGGCATTTTATACACAAAACATATGCAAATCACTACGTAAATATGGATGAAATTATCAAATAATATGGTGGAATCAATATCAGTATGGTCGCATGTTGACTAGTTCACTCCCGTCTTTGAGGATAATTTGGTGATCAATTTCCCTCTTAGGTGGTAGCTGTGTAGGCTCCTTTAAAAATCTCAGCATATTTATTTAAGAGCTGACACATGCTTGGTGATTGACCTCCTTCTCTCTCTACTGTTTCATGCCCGAAGGATTGAGGGTAGATTGCAAAAACATAATGGCCTTGACAGAATTCCTTTGACATCTCCTTCAGCGACGCTGCTTGGATAGGCTAGTCATGAATCCCTTGCAGCTGACGAGCCTTGTCCTCCCAGTAGAAGTCCATGGTAAGGTTTCGCCAGTTACATACCATAGACCCCAACATTTCTAGCCATTGTATGCCTAAAACAATGTCTAGTCCCGCCAAGGGAAGTGAATAAAGTGTAATGGAGAAGGGAATCCCCTGAAGAACAACTGGTACTTTTTCAAATTTCCCTTGGCACTTGAGCTTTGACCCGTTAGCAACCCGAACGTTAAAGGCTTCCGTTGGAATTACTGGTAACCGCAGCAGATCAGACAGACAGGTGCTCACAATATTGTGGGTGGATCCATTGTCAACTAGCACCACTACTTCGAACAGTCCTACCTTTGCATCAACACGTATGGTTCGAGGGGCAGACCAACCTGTTAGTGCGTGCAAAGTAATCTCAGGTTCAACATTGTCTCCTATTAGCACCTCTATGACATCCCCTTCGTTCACCTCTTCACTAGTGACATCTGTGATGTCTGTTGGGCCCTCCAGAAGCAAGAGTTTCATCCCTTGACATTTATGGTCAGCGGTGAACCTTTCGTTAAACTTGAAGCATAGTCCTTGAGCCCTCCTTTTCTGCATCTCTTCCAATGACAATCTCTTGAAGGCTGTATTTGGTGATGTTCGTGCTGCAGTTGGAAGCGTTGGGGGGTTGCACGACTGGTCAGGTTTGTTCGCAAGAATTGACGTTGCCTTTTCATCTGATCATCTCTCATGCGAGCTAGGCTGATAGCTTCCTTTAGTGTTTTTGGTTTGAACATATGAATTCCCTCTACTATCTTCGGCTTAAGACCTCCCATAAAAGTCTCAACTAACGCCTTTTGGGTCCAACCACGAACTCTATTTCCCAATTGCTCGAATTCACTTTGATAATCCCGTAAGGAGCCTACTTGTTTTATTCTTGATAAGGATTCATCACAATCCTCACACTCCGTAGGTCCAAATCTAGCCCATAATTCCTCCACAAACATCTCCCATGTCATCATTCGTCCTTCCTCATGATAGGTCCGACGGACCCATTGCCACCACTGATTTGCTTCACCTTCTAGGTGAAATGAAGCCAACGATACCTTTTGGTTGGCTGGAGTTTTCTGGAATTCAAAGAATTGATCCACTAGATTAAACCATTCCGTCGGGTCTTGTCCGGAATACCGTGGAAATTCTAGTTTGGTTTAATCGACGGAATGGTTTAATCGAGTGGATCAATTCTTTGAATTCCAGAAAACTCCAACCAACCAAAAGGTATCATTGGCTTCATTTCACCTAGAAGGTGAAGCAAATCAGTGGTGGCAATGGGTCCGTCGGACCTATCATGAGGAAGGACGAATGATGACATGGGAGATGTTTGTGGAGGAATTATAGGCTAGATTTGGAGTGTGAGGATTGATGAATCCTCAATTAAACCATTCAGTCTGGAGTTTAGAAGAGAATACTTGTTTGTTCCTGTCCTCCTCTTCGCGACGTGTTCAAGAACTTCTCTCCTGGTTTATGTTGTTTAGGGTTGACTCCCCTTTGCCTGCTAATAAAACTTCTGTTAATTTATGGATGGTTTCTTCTAGCTGCCGCAGCTTGTTAGACATGCCCAACTCCATTTTTTGCATCCCATCTTGTACTCCCCCCAATCCAGCCTCCAGTAATTCAATTCGTTCTTTGTTAGTTACCATTGAACCTGACTCTGATACCAATTGATAAGGTCCCAGTCAAAAGCCAAATTAAGCAATTGAGTTGTTCTCATTGGGTGAGAACTGACCACAAGACAATATATGGAAAAATAATTGATTTAACAGTAACTGATGCCTTAATATTTGTCTTCAAACCCCTTTATTGTCAGCAACCGTTACCCTTGTGTATGATCATGCTTGTCTTGTTCTTGCTCCTACAAAGCCTTCACTTCCCCCTACATACTTGGGATTCGATTTTAGTGTCCTTCCTGACCTTCTCGGCGTATCAATGTAGAGGCAAACATGTTTTCAAAATTATTTCTTCTTCGTGTTTGGAACACAAATGATTTCATGAAGCTACCGGCCATTAGCAATTAAGAGACTTGTAAATGCTAGGTCATGAAACAAATTGCTCATCAGGAACAAATTAGCTGCTATGTTTTTATTGGTTAGGTTTCTTAATGGTTGATTATGATTTCTCTAATTTTCTTGGCTGAATGATATATATGTACAAAAAAATTGGTTATGGTATTTAGTAGACACTAGTTAAATTGCTTGCATTACGCTAAGCAAATAATTTTTATAACTGGTGTGATTGAAGTAATTAATAAGTTTTGCTAGTTCAAAAATAAAATATAATATCTACACATACAAGGTCTGATATAATAAAACACATTAACACCCAATTATAACAATATCAACATCGAAGTCTTAACATCAAATAGATGAGAATAGATAATTGTTTTGAAATATTTCCAACACAAAGGTGTGGGAAAACATAGTTTTTTAACTTATGATCATCTTAAATAATTTCCCAAATAAAAAAGAGTTACGCCATAAAAAAGAGTTACGCCACAATTTTTTAATTGTAGATAACTTGGATAAATTTGTCTAGCCATTTTGTTTATGAGTTGCTTTTTTTCCCCAGTAGTATTATATATGAAATATTATACATAAAAATGTTGTAAATTATTATTTTTACAAAAACAACCTAAAATCCAAGTATCAAATTTTTCTAAGAAATAAACTTAAATAAAAGGGGACAAAATTAGAATTAAAAGCCAAAATTATATTTTTATTTTATAAGATTTATTCCTCATATTATTATATTGAAAGTATTTTTTTTTATAACACTAAGATTATATTAATGTGACATTTATAAAGAGAAGTCAGTTCAATTTTTTTTATATATTTTAAGACATTAATATAAAAAAAAATCATAATATACAATTAGTCTCTCCTATTTTTGAAGGGAAAAGTCCCTAAAATAATATATCACAATTTTGTTACATGTTAAAAATTTTGGTGTCGGCTATGGCGAAACGCAGGGTAATTTTTTATTTCATTATTGTAGATAATTTGACATAATTTTTCTATTTGTCTTGTCTATGTGTGGTTTCATATATTTTTTTTCATGATATGAGATCTGAAATATCATACATAAAAAGACAAAATTATTTTTCAAAAAAATAACATTGACCAATTAATTTTTGTCATAATTATTATAATTATCATTATGAATATTAATATACATACTTAATATTCTAATTATTATTTATCATACTATTGATGACATCGTAATTATTGTTTTAAGAAAAATTATATTTTTTAAAAGATTTATTTCTCATATTATTATATTAAAAATATTTTAGAACAAGGATAGTAAATTATTATTTTTACAAATAATAAATAGGTCATTTATTTTTATATATATATATATATATATATATATATATATATATATATATATAGGCTCTAATATTAAATAAATATCAAAATATATAATTAGTTTCACATATCTATAAGAAGAAGAAAAAACCTTACAAATAATCATTATCACTATTTTGAATGTCTTATCTATAATAATTAGAAATTTCAACAACTAACAATATTAACAAAAAACAAATTAAAAAACTAAATTAATGACAAAACAAAAATAAATATAATTAGATTTAAAAAAATTATTTGACTTGAAGCATAAATAAAAAGAATTTAAAAAACAACAAAGAGAAAAAATAATAAATATCAATTTTCAAATGATCACCAACACAAATTAAAATGTAAACATTCAACAAAACCTTAACAAAAATGGAAATAAAATAAAATGGTGAGATCATAATTATTGTTAGAAAAAAAAAATTCCATAATTTTTTTTTATTTTATAAGATTTATTACTCATACTATTATATTAAAAGTATTTCAGAGCAATGATAGTAAACAAAATTTCAAAAAAAAACCTAGGTCATATATATATATATATATATATATATATATATATATATATATATATATATATATATATATTATTTTAAGTGGCTAATATCAAATCAATATGAAAATATATAATTAGTCTGACATATTTAAAATAAACAAAACTAACAATTAAAAAACAAAATAAATGAAAAAATAAAAATAAATATTATTAGATTTTAAGAAATTATTTGACTTGAAGGAAAAAAAAGAAATCATAATAATTATTAATTTTCAAAAGATCACTAGCACATATTAAAATTTGAACTTTAAATAAAAAAAAACTTAATAACATTGGAAATAAGGAAAAATTGAAAACAAAAACTCAAAGCATGTATATATAAACATGGACAAAAATAGAAACTATGTAAGAAATATATATATATATATATATATATATATATATATATATATATATATATATATATATATATATATATAAAAGGAATTAAAATAAAATCCAAGATTAAAAGTATAAGGGCTAAAATGAAAAACAAATATATAATAAATTTAATTTGAAGGAAAAAATTGAAATAAATCTAAATATTGATATTGATAAAATTAAATAATTTAAAACAAAAGGAAACTTAAATCTATAATTAATTTGCATGGAAGGATAAAATTGAAAAAAATCAAAACTTTGATACCGAAAATATTAAGGATTTCAAACCAATTCAAAAATTCAAAGACTGATGACCTAAATGAAAATACAATATATAATAAATTTCAATTGAAGGACCAAATTGAAATAAATCAAAACTATATAATAATTATAAGGACAACAACAAACAATCAAAAGTTCCGGGACTAAAAGGAAATATCTTAATAAGCAGTTGTTCTAATGTGTGCTTGTGCAGGCAAGAGAGGGAAAATGAGAAAAAAATTCAAATGACAATTAACACATCTCTGTCCACCCTGTAATCACACACGCCGCCTCAGGAGGGAGAGAACATGGCTAAATCATTATAGACGCCATTTGGTTATTTTTGGACATCAGAATACGCCACACGCGTCGTCTGAAACCCACGTGAGCACGGAAATGGATGGCGTGTCCGACGACGCGCCAACAGTAATTTGGTAGAAAAAAGAATAAAAAAATGGTAAATTACCAGAACACCCCTCTCGGCCAGACCTGATTTTTATCTTTTTTGAGGGAGAAAATGGTTATTTGACTATTCAAATAAATATTAAAAAATAAATAAATTGGTTACAAGAACCGAACTGGAATAAAAATGTGCAATTACCGTTGAACCCCTCCTTCCAGCAACATTTTTTTGTCTTTTTCGAGGGACAAATTTATTATTTTACTGTGCAAAAAAAAAAGACCGATGAACCGAACCAACCTGACAATTGATTTTACTATTGTCGTCTGAAGCTGGATAGATTTATTTGTCTATTCTATGGGTTGTTGAGACAAAGAAATTCCCAGAAAATACTTATGAAGATTCCAGCAATGAAAATAGATACTCTCTCTGTTTGATTGAAAATTCAATCGATGTATATTTAATCCAAAATTGTCTGCCAAATTAATTCTCCGCTGGACTTTAAATATTGCTTAAGTGTTTGATAAGTAAAAGACTTTAAACTAAAACAGAGTTTTGAGCTGAAACAAAAACGAAAACAAATAAAACAAATAACTTCCTAAACGAAGAGTTCTAGTCTTACTGCAATTGGACTCCACATTCATCCTTGTTGCCGCTGCATTCTTGCTGCTCTGTTTGTCTTGGTTTGCTACGTCATTATCATCCCTTATGTATGCTCATGCATCAGTCTCCCCTGGTTGAAAAGAGCTCGACCACGATGCTAAGACATTAGTTGAATCCGTAAAGCAAGGACTGAGGTGTTTCACATTAAAAACATCTGAAGTTTTCAAGTGACTAGGTAGAAGTAAATGATAGGCATTATCATTAATCTTCTGCAAGACCTCACATGGGCCAATCTTCTTGTCTTTAAGCTTGTTATACTCACCCACTAGGAAGCGATCACGGGTTAAGACAACTCAGACAAAATCCCCGTTATCAAAAAGGACTTAACGTCGATGGTTGTCAACCCATAATTTGTACTGAGTATTTCTTTCTTGGATAGGTGCACGTACCTGATTGTGAATTCCCTGGAGATGCTCAGTCATCTCATCTGCATGTGGACTATCACGACCTATTCGAGGAATGGGCACCAAATCCAGCACTCCAGGGGGGTTACGTCCATACACGATTTGAAATGGACTCCTTCCAGTACTCCTATTAGTGGATCAATTGTAGGCAAATTCTGCTTGGGGTAACGCCACATCCCACTGTTTTGGCTTATGCCCAGCCAAGCAACGCAATAGGTTGCCTAAACTTCGATTTACGACCTCCGTCTGACCATCCGTTTGTGGGTGATAGGCACTGCTGAAGTTAAGTTTGGTTCCTAGACGGTTCCATAAGCTCTTCCAAAAATTACTAATGAACTTGGTATCACGATCTGATGTTACAGAACGTGGTATCCCATGGATGCGGACGATGTCTTTAAAATAAAGATGGGCAATATTGACAGCGTCCATAGTTTTACGGCAGGCGATAAAGTGTGCCATTTTGGAGAATCGATGAACCACTACTAGTATAGAATCTGAGGCTCTCTGAGTACGTGTTAAACCTAGCACAAAAATCATACTCACATCAAGCCATGGTGCCTCCGGTACTGGCAAGGGTGTGTATAATCCTGCATTCGAAAGAACCCCTTTTGATCGTTGACATATGAAGCAACAAGCCACGTAATATGCAACATCGCTGGATATCTTAGGCCAATTAAAGTGTCTCTGTGATGAGGGCTAGGGTCTTATCACGCCCAAAGTGTCCCTCTCTATGAAGCTCACGGATAATGTGATGTCGTAAAGAACAATCTGGTATGCACAGCTGTTGTCCCCGAAATAGGCATCCATTGTATAAAGTAAATTCACGGTGAAGACCATTCGTTACTTTGTGGAAGATTTTGCCGAAAGAAGGGTCCCCTGGGTACAGGTCTGTAAAAGTATCAAAGCCTGTAACTTGTGCTTTCATGGTCGTAAGAAGGGACGTCCGTCGGCTTAAGGCATCAGCTACTCGGTTTAAATTGCTAGCCTGATGCTTGATTGCGAAGGTGTATTCCTGTAATGTTGCCACCCACTTAGCGTGTCGTCGATTGAGCTTATGTTGTCCATTAATGTACTTCAAGGCCTCATGATCAGTGAGCAAAATAAATTGTTGTTGCAGCAGGTAATGACGCAAATGCTTTAAGGATTGCACAATAGCGTAAAACTCCAGATCATATGTGGAATAATTCTTCTTCGCACCTGTTAATTTCTCACTAAAAAAGGCCACGGGACGCTAGATTGGCTTAGGACACCTCAAATTCCAGTTCCAGATGCATCGCAATTAATCTCAAAGACTTGTTCAAAGTCTATTAGTGCCAAAACTGGTGCTTCAGTCATCTTCTGTTTGATTAAACGGAAGCTAGCTTCGACTGCTTCAGTCCATATGAATTCCTTTCCTTTAAGACATTTCGTGAGGGGGGCAATGATGGTGCTAAAGTTACGGATGAATCAGTGGCAGAAAGAAGCTAACCCATGGAAGTTGTGGACATCATGCACTGTCTTTGGTTTGGCCATTCTAGAATTGCTGTGATTTTGGATTGATCTGCGTGGACACCAGTAGCAGAAACCACAAACCCCAGAAATGTTATAGTATCAATAAAGAAGGTGCATTTCTTTTGATTAACGACTAGGTGCTCTGTTCATAAGGTTTCCATCACTGCTCGTAGGTGTGCAAGATGGGCATGTGGCATGGGGCTGTAAATCAGGATATCGTCGAAATAGACAACGACGAACTTTCCCATGAAAGGTCACAAGATCTGATGCATAAACCTCATGAAAGTGCTTGGAGCATTAGAGAGACCGAATGGCATGACCATTCATTCGTATAGTCCGTGTTGGGATTTGAAGGTTGTTTTCCACTCATCACCTGGGCGAATTCTAATTTGGTGATATCTGCTTTTGAGATCAATTTTTGAGAACACCTTCGACCCAGATAGTTGGTCTAATATGTCATCCAAACGCGGGATCGGGAACCGATATTTAACCGTAATCTTATTGATCACGCGGCTGTCAACGCTTATACGCCATGAGCCATCTTTTTTGGGTACGAGCAAGGCTGGGACCGCGCAGGGGCTCATGCTCTCCCTGATGAAACCCCGCTATAATAACTCCATTACTTGTCGCTTTAGTTCTTCGGTGTCTTTTGGACTAAGGCGGTAAGCTGTCCTGTTGGGTAGGCTTGCTCTTCGAATGATATCAATTTGATGCTGAATGTTGCGTAAAAGAGGGAGGCCTTGGGGAAATTCATCAGGCATCAAATCCTCAAACTCCTTTAATAGTTGCTGCATTTCTGCTAGCACCTTGGGCTTTTCTTTTGCGTCACTCTCTTCACATGGCATGAGAGCAAACACCATTGTGTCTTCATGTTTTAATTTACCTAAGAACCTGGACATAGACAGCAGATTAGTGTTAACGCCGATTAGAGTAGGTGAATTGTTTTCCCATCGAGGTGCCAAGACGATCTTCTTTCCTTTTATGCTAAAGGTGTAGGTGTTCTACCGTCCATCATGAACGACGTTGCGATCGTACTGCCATGATCGCCCCAACAAGACGTGACAAGCGTCCATGGATACAACATCACACCAAGCATTGTCAAAGTATTTCTTGCAGATAGAAAAGGATACTAGGCAGTGCCTATCCACTGTTACCTCACTCTCTTTATTTGGCCATAAAAGTTTGTATGGTTTAGGGTGTCAGTCGGTACTCAAGTTCAACTTCTAGATGGCCTCTTCCGAGATCACATTCTCGCAGTTGCCGCTATCGATGATCAGTTTGCAAACCTCGTTTGCTACCATACACGTTGTATGGAAAATATTGTGTCATAGCCAATCATCACCTGAATCAGTTTTGGGTGTTAACAAGCTCTTCCTGAACACTAAGGTCTCATGGCCATCTCCATAGAGTACATCTTCTGCTGCCTCGTCATCATACACTGGTTCTTCCCCAATATCTGTGTTGTCTTCTTCCTCTATTAGCAGGTTTTTACCTTTTTGACTACGTGGCTTCCTGTAATTCACAGCTTGGTGCCCTTGCTCCCCACAACGGAAACAACGAATCGTAGGATTAGAAAGGCCCTGTTGTGCTGGTATGGTCGGGTGTACATCCTGGGTTCGAATTGGTTGTTTGTTCGGGTCTTTCCAGTTGGCTACTCGTCGATTGTACTATCTTTCCACAACAAGTGCACACTGATAGGCCTCTAATACAGTCCACAAGGTATGTAGGCTGAGCACATCTTGCAAGGGTTGTCGTATTCCCCCCACATAGCGAGCCACTAGTTGCTCTTCCATCTCAGATAAATTGTTCCTTGCGATTAACTGGTAAAATTATTCTGTGTAATCATCGACTGTCCTCGTATTTTGCCTTAGGGTATGGAGGCGTTGAAATAAGATTTAGGTATACCCAAACAGAAGGAAATGACCTTTCATTTTTTTTTAATCTTCCCCCAATCAGTGATTTTTGATTTTCCTTGCCTATTTCGTGAACGGCGCAATTGCTCCCACCATGTCGATGCTCTACCCTTCAATTTAATGGCCACCAGTTTGACCTTGATTTGCTTAGGAACCTCTTTGTAGTCGAAGATACATTCCACCTCGTCTATCCAGTCAATGAATCCTTCTACTTGCAGGGTACCAGAAAATTCTGGTAGTTCAACCCGAAATCCTAGACCTCCAATGGACATATCGCTTCCCCATGCTTCCCTTTCATTATGACGATGATGATAGGGGTTATCAAAAGTGGAGTCGGAATCATGATCAGTGGTCTCGTTCTCTCCTAAATTCTGAGTTGTCAATCGTTGCGTTAATTCTGTGACTTGTCGTTGCAAGTCTACAATAAGTTCTTCCTGAAGGATTCAATCATGGTGTTGGACTTCCTCATTCGGAGCCTATCCACGCCTTCCACGACCACGTCCACCAGCCATTGAAGAATCTTTATGATAGTAATTGCCTTGGGAAAAATTTGGCTCCGATACGAACTAAAGTCGGATAGATTTATTTATCTATTCTATGGGCTGTTGAGACAAAGAAATTCATAGAAAATACTTATGAAGATTCCAGCAATGAAAAGAGATACTCTCTCTGTTTGATTGAAAATTCAATCGATGTATATTTAATCCAAAATTGTCTGCGAATTAATTCTCCGCTGGACTTTAAATACTGTTTAAGTGTTTGATAAGTAAAAGACTTTAAACTAAAACAGAGTTTTGAGCTGAAACAAAAAACGAAAACAAATAAAACAAATAACTTCCTAAACTAAGAGTTCTAGTCTAACTGCAATTGGACTCCACATCCGTCCCCTTGTTGTTGCTTCCCTACTACATTCTTGCTACTCTGTTTGTCCTGGTTTGCTGCGTCATTATCGGCCCTTATGTATGCTCCTGCATCACGAGCTCTTTTCAACCAAGGGAGACTGATGCAGGAGCATAAATAAGGGCCGATAATGAGGTAGCAAACTAGGACAAACAGAGCAGCAAGAATGCAGCAGGGAAGCAGCAACAAGGGGACGAATGTGGAGTCTAATTGCAGTCAGACTAGAACTCTTAGTTTAGGAACTTATTTGTTTTATTTGTGTCCGTAGTGATTTGTTTCACTGTGAACAATAACTGGATCGTGAGTTGTTTTAGCTTTTAAGATAATAATAATTAGTAATAATAATATAGCATGGCTCCATATCTTATGTTACATATACCAAGGATAATAATGTAAGAAACACGCCAAAATTTTGTTCTGGAATTGTACCCATCAATCGATAATGACCATCGAATTTAAAACCAACGGCTATGAATTGTTATCAATCCATCTGTAAGAAACACGCCAAAATTTTGTTCTGGAATTGTACCCATCAATCGATAATGACCATCGAATTGAAAACCAATGGCTATGAATTGTTATCAATCCATCTGCCAGTGTTTCAATGATTGATTTTCCTCCATCATAGTGGTTACACGTGCATCATTGTGATTTATGTTGCATGGCTTCACCTCACATTTTCCATTTTTAAATAGTTACTCTGGGCACCTTTTTCCCCACTAGTAGAATGACTTAAATAAGTGAAAAGCACTCTTCCAGTCCATAGTAAAATATTTGTGGCTTAACAGTGTTTTCACGATTTGTTTTAAATTATAGTTTAATACCCAAATGAGCTCATTTTTATGTGTGACATATCCAAAATAGTCTTATTTTTATATGTGACCTGCCTAAATGGTCTTATAATTATGAGTGATTATTGAAAATAAAATACCAAAATGATTAAAATGAACTAAAATTACTGAAAATACATATTATTTTATTTTTCCAAAATATATACAAAAATAACATGGGAGAGGAGGATTAAATTAGTTTATGAAAATGTTCAAATTTAATTTTCTAAGTATAATACTAGCAATTCTAGAATAACTTCCATTATTAATAATCATACCACATTCCTTATTAATTATATGGTATTAATATGGAATATGTTCTTCCTTTATGCCTTACATCATTGTCTTTAATTTGAACATAAAATGATATTCTAATCACCAAAGCCTTTTCATCAACTAGATTCTCAACATGACCACAACATTTCATTAGTGACATCTTATATTTTATCGTCCTTGAATTTCTTACTTTTGAAATCAGTCTCCTCATACCTTCTTCTAACCATAATAATTTTATTTGGACATTGTGACTATACATCTATTTTCCAAACGTCTGAAATACTTAATATCATAATTATGATGAGATCTTGGCTCTACCTTTTATTTTAATGGTTGATTCTTTCCTCCAAGCCTAAAATGGTTTGTCTTTTTGTTTGCAATATTTGACTTTGATGTGGCAGCCTTCTCTCTCCTATAATTCAACATCCAAGTTGAAAAGGAACTCAAATTACCTTTTTGATATGTACCATCATTTCTCTTCAATTGTTTTTCTTCCTTGGTAGCCATATGAATCATATCCTCATACTTAATATAGTGTTACAACAAAACCACACTAGTTATCTTATATTCAATCCATTCAAGAGCCTTGCCATTATTTCTTTTTTATCCTCTACAATATTAACTTTAGTCATGATAGTTTCCATTTTCTTATGGTATCCTCCACATTCTTGTGTTCTAGTACTTCTATATTGTTTGGGAGACCGTTCTTGAAAACTGTCAATACAAAGATTGATTGTGGTAAGGATACTTTGTCTATGAAGGTTGGAGATGAAAATATTGAATTTAATTTTCATGATGCAATGAAATATCCTTATGGCAATGTTTATTTTATCACATGTTGTGACAAAGTTGATAAGTGTGTGCAGCAAGATTATGATTTTGATTGTGGATGGATTAAGCGTAGCTTTGAGCTATGGTTATTATTTTACCCAATTAGAGGAGATGGAGAGGCACACATGTGTTCCCCAAAACGTGCATGAAGCAACATTGGCTTTGCAAGCTTTGCAAATCATTCCCCATGGTAATGTCTTTGTTGATTTAGTACTTTCACATAAAAAGCTTTTGCCATCCATTTTACAGGCCCCCGAGTTAGAATTGAAACCTTTGCCTGATAATTTGAAGATGTATTCATTGGTGACAACAATACACTTCCTGTTATCATAGCAAAAGGTTTGACAAGTGTGCAAGAGGAAAAACTTATGAAGTTGTTGTGTGATCACAAAACGGCCATTGGATGGACTTTAGCCGACATCAAGGGCATTAGTCCCTCAATGTGTATGCATCATATATTATTGGAGGATCATACGAAGCCAGCAGAGAAAATGCAAAGGAGATTGAACCCACCCATGATGGAGGTCGTGAAAGCTGAAATTTTGAAACTATTAGATGCAGAAGTCATTTACCCCATCACAGATAGTAAATGGGTGGCGCCAATCCATGTGGTGCCCAAAAAGACTAGAATCACCTTGGTGAAAAACAGAGATGATGAATTCATTCCTACTCGCATCTCGAGTGGATGGAGAATGTATGTTGATTATAGAAAGCTTAATCTTTCTACGCGTAAAGATCATTTCCCATTACCATTCATGGACCAAATGCTTGAATGTCTGGCAGGAAAGTCTTTTTATTGCTTTCTTGATGGATATAGTGGATACAATCAAATTGTTATTAATCTTGAGGATCAAGAAAAGACTATGTTTACATGTCCATTTGGTGCATATGCATATAGAAGAATGTCATTTGGTCTCTATAATGCACCTGCAACTTTTCAAAGATGCATGATGAGTATTTTTTCTAACTATGCTTACAGAATAATTGAGGTTTTTCATGGATGATTTCATGGTGTATGGTAATTCTTTTGATAGATGTCTAGAAAACTTATCTTTGATTTGAAAAAGTGCATTGAAACTAACCTTGTCTTGAACTATGATAAGTGTTATTTTATGGTAGATCAAGGAATAGTTCTTGGGCATGTTGTGTCTTCACATGGATTGGAGGTTGATAAAGCTAAAATAGATGTTATTTCATCATTATCTTACCCCTCATGCATGAGGGAAGTTCGTTCTTTTTTTGGCCATGCAGGTTTCTATCGGCGCTTTATCAAAGACTTCTCGAAGATTACAGCACCCTTCTGCAAACTATTATCCAAAGAAGTAGATTTTATGTTTGATCAAGCATGTAAAAGTCCCATGATAAGCTTAAAAGGTGTGTCACATCTGCCCCTATCATCCAACCACCAAAATGGGATGAACCTTTTGAGATAATGTGTGATGCGAGTGACTATACGGTAGGGGTTGTTCTTGGGCAAAGAATTGGTAATAATTTGCATGTTATAGCCTATGTTTCTCGCATGTTAGATGGAACACAATGCAATTACCATACAACTGAAAAGGAACTTTTTGCAGTAGTGTTTGCTCTAGAAAAGTTCAGGTCATATTTACTTGGTACAAAAGTAGTTGTTTTCATTGACCATGCAGCTCTGAGGTATCTTTTGAAGAAAAAAGAGTCCAAACCAAGATTACTTAGGTTGATCTTGCTTTTACAAGAATTTGATCTTGAAATCAAAGACAAAAAAAAGGTTCTGAAAACCATGTGGCTAATCACTTGAGCCTACTAAGGACCAAGGATATATAAGTTGAAACAATAAGAGAGACATTTCCTGATGAGCAGTTGTATGTGTTACATTCCTCCACAAGACCATGGTATGCTGATTTGGTGAACTATTTAGTCACCAAAGAATTCCCTCCAGGTTTGTCTACATCTCAAAAAAATAAGCTACGAGCTGATGCTAAATATTATTTCTGGGATACTCCTCGTCTGTGGAAATTTTATGTGGATTAAGTAGTTAGAAGATGTGTACCACAAGATGAATTTCATTCCATTCTCACCTTTTGTCATTCTCATTCTTGTGGTGGACATTTTGGAGCAAAAAGAATGGCCCATAAGGTACTTGAAAGTGGTTTTTATTGGCCTTCTATTTTTAAGGATGCATTTCATTTTTGTAAATCATGTGAAAACTGTCAAAAAACAGGTAATATCACTCATAAGAATCAAATGCCTTTAACGAATATTCTTGTAAGCGAGATTTTTGATGTTTGGGGTATTGATTTTATAGGTCCATTTCTTTCTTCTTTTGGCGATCTTTATATCCTTCTTGCAATTATTTTTGTGTCCAAATGGATCGAGGCAAAAGCCACACGAACTAATGATGATAAACTTGTAAGCTAGTTTGCTTTAGCCTAACCTAGACAACTTCCAACCCCCCCCCCCCTCCAATTGCATAACATATAGCACGAAAATCTGAACTAAATCGTCCTCGTGGGATCGACCCTCTATACTATCTTGTTTGATTTGTTTTAAGCTAGGAAAATTAATTTGTGCGACCGCGACATCGCAACAAGGACCATTTCACATCCTCAAATACCATATAGGTGTTTAACACCTTAAAACTAAAGTATTATTTAAATAGTGATCATTTGTTTCCTTAAATGTATTTCATCTTATTTGATAAATATTAAATTATTGGAGAAACTAATTATCATGGCATATAGGACTAATGCCCTACTTAATGAGCAATTAGAGAAACTAGTTGCCATGATAAATAAAATTGTGCCTTAATTATAGGTCAATTAGAGAAATTAGTTACTTCCATTGATGAAACTAGTACCCTGGTTAATGGGTAAATTGAGATAATAATTTCTTGGTTAATGAGATTAGTGCCTTAATTAATAGTTAATTTGAGAAACTAGTTTCGTACTTAATGAGACTAATGGCTTGATTAATAGGCAATTGAAGAAATAATTTAATGTGGTAATGAAATAAATGCCCACGTTAGCATTTTATGTCCTTATATTATGTTAATTGTATTTGGCATTAAATAAATTTTCAAGTACCTTGTAACATTTTGCTTAGTAGTAGGTCTTGTATTTGTAAGTTTTATTTATTCAAATGATGTAAATATATAAAAAAAGAATATTTTTCTTTGTAATGTAATTATATATATATAAAAAAATATGTATGAATCTAAATTAAATATGAATGGTGTATCTAAAATATTTTTTCTTTTAGAAAAACATGTTTGTAATTATGTTAGATTGTTTCATTATGTTAGATTTCTACCAAAAACTCTTTAGATTTTCCTTTAATCTTTCAATACCAGGTTATCAAATTGAACCATTTTCATAACCTACAAATAATGATTAAACATTGTCTCACCATCTAGGACTTCCTTATTTATATTTAACCTAACCATAAGAACAAACTTCTTCTTTTTATTTAACATTTACACAAATGATTCAAATATTGAATTAATCAAGAAGTATTAAGAATAGTATGAAAAATAATTTAATTATTACATAAATTAAGACACACATTCATTTTAAATCAAAGTAAATCTAAAATTTCTATCGAGACAAACTAAAGTGTCACAGCCTAAAGGGTCAGGCGAGTAGACACATCGAGTTGTATCCCAACCACCAATAACACCACCTTTAAGAGTCTATGCTCTACATATTGAACATTCATTCATAGCTCATATATTGAGGGTAGTGATTGAGGTGATACCTACTACATAAGTCTTGATAACTCCAATAGCTTTGGCAGCGTGGGTAACACTAATAGTTATAACATCTTCAGATAATGTGGTCATAATAGTGAAAAATTATAAAGGGTATGAGAGAGTTACATTAAAAACCCTTTTTTTTATGGAGTAAAATGCTAGAATAATAGGTAGGTGGCTTCATATAGTTGAGAAAATTATGGTTTATATTCAAGTAATAGCGGATATACGAGTAAATTATACTACTCATTTATTATCAGATATGGCATTATTTTGGTGTGATATAATGTGGTCAAAGAGATATGCAAATACATGGATTTATTTTAGAATATATTTTGAAAACTACTTTTATCCATCATATCATCATAAGGTGAAAGGGTGGGAGTTCATAGCCTTCGTATAAAGAGATATGCTAGTATTTGACTATAAAAGAAGATTTCATGACCTTTTTTATGTTTACTTTGCATAATATTTCTATAAAGCAACATGATATTAAGAGATTACAAGATGGATTATAAAAGGAATTGAGGAAATAACTAATTTCATTTAAGTTTAGAGGATAAGGGTCAGTAGGGCCAGTATTGTGTCATAACCTGATTTTAACTCTTTATTTTTTAAAAAATATTTTTTAAAAAATATATATATATATATATATATATATATATATATATATATATATATTCTTGATGTATTTACATAATTATTTACAATATTTTAAAAAAAATGTTTTTAATGTGTCCAACTATGTTAATCTCAAAATCATTAATTATTTTTTTTGTATTGAGTCGATATTGACATTGCCTTTTTAAAAAATCAAAATACAAAACAACAACAACAACAACAACAATAAATGGACAAAGAAAACTTAACCAAAGGTTAAAGGACTAAATCGAACCAAGTGGTCAAGGTTGAGAGCCTAATTGCAATAACTTAGGGTCTAATTAAAGAGAAAAATGATAACTTGGGATCAAATTAAAGAAAAATATTGAAGATTAGGGAAGGCCAACAAATAAAAATAAGACTTAGAGTAAGAATCAAGCAACAATACAATTTACTAGAAATATGGTACAGTAAAGGTGATATGTCTTTTTTTTGCACAACTCGTCTCCTTACTTAGACTCTCACAAACCATATGTTTTCTAGTAACAATGATACTAGGTAGAGACTTATTCAAATCCTAATTTTATTATTAAATCCAAAACATTTTAAATCCCAAGAGACAACTTCTCCATTAAATGTCATGACATTTGGGTTAGGCAAATAAAAGAATGCACAATATTCTTCATAAAGACCTTCCTTTTAAAAAACTAAAGGAATAGTCCACTTACTTCTTTAAAAAAAATAGCAATAACTGGATCTACTAAAAGTGCTGATATAAGGTCGACTAAAAGACAACCAAAACTAAATGGTAGTTCCATTCAAGGATCTTTAGAGCATAAAAAAATAATTTATCCGTAGTGTGCCTAGTGTGGGTAGAAGCATTCAGGGGACTATTCTCCATTGCAAGAACGATGTTATATTTGCAGGAGGGAGCATAAATTATGAGACTACCCATATTTACGCTAATAATATTATTATTATATGGGTTAAGGATATTTTATAAGGAATTACCCTCATAGGGCTGAGTTTATTTATATCCAACTTAAACAAGTTTACAATAGACAAACCAATTGGACAATAGGAGCCACCCTTGGGTTTATAGTGCCATGGACAAAGGCATCGAGACTAAGGTAAGGTATTCTCAATGTAATGGAAATTACATTATAGTTAAACTTCCTTTCTTTATATGTATTATTTGATCCTAAGGCTATTACTCTTTTGTTGCAAATAAACTTGTTGGGAAATTGAGAACAATTCCATATAGAGAAGAAAAAATGGTTTACTATGAACAGTCTTTTAAGTGACAATTTAAATATTGATAATATGTATAAGGGAATTAGGGTTAAGATAAACTATTGTGAGATGAGAGTAGATCTAATATCTTTAGAGTTACATGATTTTGATATCATCCTAGGTATGTGGTCTAGCTGAGTATCTTTAGGGTTTAGATCGATTGTTTCGTGAAAATAGTGACTCTCCAAGATCTTAAATGGTAGGAGAATAATATTTAGAGGAGAAAGGTATGGTATTGCTGTTATGTCGTGACCATACAAATTAATTATTCTTGGTTAAACAAATAAGATAATATAGAACAAGTAAGAGATCAATCTCACAAGAAAGATCTAGTTTAGGTGTTTATGCTAAATGATTTAAAGTTGAGGGGTTTTGAGGTATCAATGTTATGATAAGGCAAACAAATGATATCAATTTATAAGTTTCTATATTTAAATTGTATTTTTTTATAAATAAAGATAATTAAAAAACAAAAAAAATAACTATAAGAAAAAAGATAAAGATAATATTTTTTAAAAAATAAAAAGGTTATTTTTATAAACACCCTTAAAAGAATTTAAAGGGGCATTGATACCCTTAAATTTTCTCTTTTTTTTAAGAAAGAAAATAGTTGTGGTGATGAGATAATTGATTTTAAGAAAAAAAATATTAATTTTTAATTGATTGTGCTACTTGGAAAAGTAACCAACAAATATTCCACAAAATGTTTTCACTTGTATTATTTTGCAAAAAATGTTTTTGTTGCCTGCTAGTTTTTTCTTTTTTTTAAAAAAAAAAAAAAACTAGGAGAGCATGGATAGTCAAACCTGTTGATCCAAAAATGCTATGATAGTAGAACAATGAACCTAGACATCCCTACTCAACACTAAAGGGGTGTTTGACATTACGTTTCAAAAATATTTAAAAAAAAATTGAAAAGTTTTTGTTTTTATTTTTTACTTTAAATTAAAAATAGAAATAGTGTTTTTAGATCATTTTCATGAGTTGATGTCAAAAAAAATATTATTTTGATGCATTTTTAAACAAACAATACTTTCAAAGAAACCTAAACCACTCTTTCAAATATGCACTAAATCAACATGAATCGTCATCATTGTAATCATTATGTTTTCATTCTTAATTTCTTGTTTTTGAATTTGAAATTGCAAAATAAAAATATAAACTCTTAATTAATCTTAGAAACCAAAATGAATTGTCTCTAATTAATCCGTTTGGGTCGAGCTTATTATAATTTGAATTTGAATTTATTATGTATTTAATCACACAATATTTATTAAAGTTACAATACATCTATTTTTTTAGTTTGTTTATAACTAAAAAGAATTCGGTCGCCCATGCTCCAACAAAATAGATCAGATGAGCCTAACTTCGCATGCTAAGCCTAATAACTTCTAGTTATTTTTTTTAAAAAATATTTCAATTAATATCTCTTCTTTATTTTATTTTGTCTAGAGAGCCTACTTTGAATGATGATTATTAAAAAATATATATATAATAAAAATTAAAATTTGTTGTGTTGATTTTATAAAAAATAAAAATTATATTTATTGTTGTTGTTTTTTAACTTTATATATATATATATATATTAATTAATTAATTATATATAAACAATACAACCCAAAACAGTAAGTTAAAATATTTCAAAATCAAAATATTTTGTACCAATAAAAAAAACAAAACTCCAGCCAAAATAATATTAAATCTAATGTGACCCAAAATAGCATCAAATCTCGATGATATTCGAGCTTAAATAAAATATAATATCTCAAGAGAACATGAAGACAAGAGGGATGCATTCGAGACAAATCTATACAAAGAAAAAGCTGTAAAGGAAAATGGCTCGCAGGTTAATCAACGACTGCCGAAATCCACAAATTTCAAACACACACGTCACGTTATGCCTCATAACATTGATGACATTGTCAAAGCTTGAACCCTGTCCGTACCCCTCCATCGACCACCAGAATTGAACCGCACCACCTGTCTCAACACGCCAAATCGTTCTCTTAACCGAGACAACTCGCCGGAATCGTCTGTCCTTTCCATTTTCACCAAACTTTTTAACTCACCCATTTCCCTCACCATTTCAATGATCTTGAGTTTTGTCCCACATATCAACTCCCATAGAGCATCGTTTCTCGCCCTGTTAACAAACAGCAGGCGCAGCCTCTCTCTGCAATCCTCAAACCTCTTCAGATAACTAAGTAGCCGAGTCAACTCATTGAAAGTCAAATTTTCCATTCTATCCCTGAGCTCTACAACTCGGATTAAAATCTCACGTTGGACTGCTCTATAATCCTCGCCAACATATCTAATCACTGCATAAACCAAGTTATTCCTTTGAAGATGCAGAGAATCAGGAGCCTCGCATATTACTTCAACAAAACCAGCAAGAGCATCTAACTCTCCCAACAAATCTTCATCCAATAAAGCAGAAGCCTTGTCTTCTTTATCCTTGCTATTTTTACTTGAGAAAGAAGAGTTTAAGTAGTGACCCAAAAATCTTGAAACAATAAAATTTTGCTCTATAGCAGTTGCATACCATCTAACCCAAGATGCCAGTTCCCACCTTTCAGGGTCCGAGTCTTGCCGAAACTTTGACATGTTAAGGAAGTTTCTGCCACCAAAAGATGGGTAAAAGGAAAGCTGGTCTTTGAGAATAAAGGAGCCCTTTTTTATGATACTATGGATAGTGAAGAGACATTTTAGGGCAACGGAAGGGTTTTTTGTGCCATGTAGACGGTCCATGAGAGCTTCAATGACTGCACAAGCGGTGAGGCGTGACCCACGGCCGAGGGAGAGGACAGCAGCGATGCGGTCATCTGATGGTGGGGAGGAGGAGTTGCGTGCGGTGGTGGCACGGAGGACAGCTGTGTGTGTTTTGGTGTTGCTTTTTGTTGATAGGGTGGCTTTGATAATGGAGGTGAGGCCTTTGAGGATGCCGATCAGAGTCTTTAGTTTCTTGCGGTGGCCCATCGACTTCAGAAGGAGGTATAGTGGAGCTTAACAGATGCTTACGAAGAAGACTATAATTAGTTCTTTCCTATATTTTGATTGAGGCAATTGCTGTTTATAATTAGTGCCTAATGACGACAATTAAATTAAATGTATTGTAAGTCCTTTTTGGTAAGCGCGTACACGGGGTCAAGCCATACTCGTTTTACCATTGCTGTTTCAGCCTCTTGACTTGATTGATCTCTGTTAGGATGTCGAAATTATGGAATAAAATATGACAAGTTATTCTAAGATTGGTATTGATCTCATCTTCATATATACAAAGGATTTACATTAAATGCAGTGAGATGTGCTTTTTTTTTTTTTTCATAATACCAGTTTTCATTCTTAATTTTGATAAATTGAAAGTGTCTTTGTAAATAGCTATACATTCGTGTTTGTGATTATTTGGTAGCTTAATTTAAATTGTTTTTTAAGATGTTTTTCACTCAAAAATATATCAAAATGATATTTTTTTATTTTTAAAAATTATTTTTGATATAAACACATGAAAATAATCTAAAATACCAAAAAAAATTAAATTTAAAAAAAAAATTAAATTTAAAAAAAAATTAAAATGGAATACCAAAAACGCGATTATCTTTCCCAATTATTGTGTTTTTCTCAATTATTGTGTTTAAGTAGTCTTTCTGAGGAAGTCATTGAAACTTTTAATAAATCTTGTGTTTGCGTATACAAATTATTCCTATGCCAGCCGCCAGGCATAAAAGAAAAAACAAAAAAAAACCATTGCCCCGTGTCCTCTAAGAACCCACTAGAGAAACACCACCATGAGCAGCATCCCATCAATTACCCAATCAACGACATCTCTTACCAACTCATCCACCATCCACCACCATGAGTGGCGCTGCCACCACCAACTCCCCTGACCGCCAGCTTCAAAGCCCCCCCAGATGCTTGACCCCAAAATCATCCACTACACTAGCCTTTATAACAACCTCTCCTCTTAACATTTCAAATCAGGGTTGTCAATATCATTCTGTTCCGGCTAGAATGGCCGGAACGTTCCGTACCATTAAAAAAACCGAGACAAAACAGTGTCATTTTCATCTCGGTTTTAATTTTGGTCCGTTCTGGAAATACCGGCCAAATCATCCACTACACTAGCCTTTTATAACAACCTCCTCTTAACAGTTCAAACCAGGGATGTCAATATCGTTCCGTTCCGTTCCGGCCAGAACGGTCGGAACGTTCGTACCATTAATTATGCTTATTTGACTTTGTGTTTATATTGTATAATTTAAAATTAATTTATCTTGAATTTTAATTATGTTTCTTAAATTAATATTTTAATTTTTTCATATATATATATATATATATATATATATATATATATATATATGAACAGTACAACCCCGAAACGGCACGCCAAAATACTCCGAAACCGAAACTTTCTGTACCAATAGAAAAACCAGAACGGCGACCGGAACAGCGATCGGAACGGTATTGACAACCTTGGTTCAAACCATCCCCATCTTCCACCGGTGACCGCTCCTCCCTAAAGCCTCATTTCCATTAATTCCAGTCGAGAATCAAAAACTAACAATCACACCCTTACACTCTCTAGGAAAGAAAAAAAGCACAACCCGTGACCCTTATCTTTTCTCCCCTACGGTGGCGATAGAGGAGTAGCAACAACCATCACAAACATTCATGATAGACCACCATAACTACAACAGCTGATCCATTGCTTGTTGGAAAAAAGATAGGTGTAATAACTAATTTAAGAACAAAACTAAGAAATAAGAAGAAAAAGAAGAGAGGAATAATGTTTTTTTATTAAATGTGTTTTAACCCATTTTTGGGTTTTTCTAAAAAAATTGATTTTCCCACTTAAACTAAAAAACGAACAATCGGTTCAATCCAATCCTCCCACCAAGACATACCAAACTTGCCCCAAATCACCGCCTAGATTACCTCCCCTGGTATCATTGATTTGTTCAGTTTCCTTCGCTCTTTAGAAGAGTTCCCATGGAAGAAGAAGAAGATGTCATGGACATTTCAAAGAGAGACTAGTTTTGGTGGAGGTGCGCCGACGATCTTTCAATAAAAACTAACAGTTTCAGGAGAGGAAACTGGCCAGTATTGTTTAGCAAGAGAATAAATAGTAATAAGAGAAAGTTATAGCCTGAAGGCAGTCGAAAAAGAAATAGAGATAGAGAGAGGGAGATCGCCAGGGAGAGGAGAACAAAAAAAAAGAAGAGGAAAACCAGAAGAAATACGAAAGCAGAGGAGAAAGAAAGAATTAGCAGAAACATAAAGGATACAGCCGCCATCAGAGCTTCCTTCCTGAATCAATACTTCGTAAACTTCGTCGTTAACATCTGCAATTTAAATAACTCCTCACTGTTGCAAGCATGTGTAGATTATTCACGCATGCCTAACGAGAATCCTCACCACCAGTTGCAACTTTAGTCCCACCTTCACTGCTGAAGGTTTATAGGCATGCGTGAAATAATTCATGCATGCTAATTAATTACATCAAGCTATGCTATTGACCAGGCTGGGAGGGCTTAGTTAAGCCTAAGACATGCGTGACGCATGCTAACCCTTCTCTCTCTCTCTCTTATATATATATATATAGCCATTTATGTTTTGCCCCTACTAGAATCATATTTTTTTAAACGCAAGAAAAAAAAAATTAGGAGTATGAGATTTATTTTATTATATTATAAATTTGGGTAAAATAATAAATTTGTGCAGTGTAGAGCGACAATTTTTAATAAAATATATAAATTTTAAATCGGCATAAATTTATCTATTTAACAGGTTTCAATAAAATCACCAACATGAAATTATTATCATCATTAAAAAAATAAAAAGATTCGGATAATTAAATCATTGAATTCAATATATTAGAATTAGTTCATTTCATAATTTAATTTAAATTAAACACCATAATAAAATATAAATTATAAAAACATCTATGCTAGCTAAACAAAAATAATTCATTGATTTTCTACCTATAACAAGAAAAAAACATCATTGAAAATCCATTGCTATATTATCATTATTATCATAGCTAAAATTATTATTATCATTATTGCCCAAATAATTAGAATCATTAAATTATCCTGAAGAATAAAAACATATTTTTACAAAAAAAGAAAGAAAGAAAACAATATAAAAAATCACTAAAATTATCATTATTATTGTACAAAAACTAAAACCATAAAATTATCCAGAAGAATAAAAAAACTTTAACCAAATAGCAAACAAAAACAACAACAAAAAAAAAAAAAAAAAAAGCTGAAATAAATATTATGAGCACAAAAAAGCATTTGGTCCGATGGAATAGATAAAAATAACAGAAAACACTAAAAAAGAAAAAAAGGAAGAATATTAATTTTAAAATGATCACCAACCTAAATAAAAAATTTAGAACTGAACTAAATAAAAATAAAACCCCAGCAAAAATAAAATGATAAAAATTAAAACAAAAACTAAAAGTATAAACATGAGGCTTAAATTGATAAGATTGAGAAAGAAATGAAGCCTTAGAGGTCATATTTTGTTTTTGTGCGGCCTTCCAAAAAAAAGGGTGTGTGGAGAAAAGTGTTTTTTGTAATCATAATATTATGATTATAATTTTTCAGGAGTCACCACCTGATATTAAAGTTACTAGAAAATCTAATGGTCTGCAAGAGTCTAGGTAAATGGACTTGTTATTCAAAAGGAAATCACATCATCCTTAGTACACCATATATAAGGTAAGATACATTGTTGTTTAATTTTTTCATATATATTAGATTTCTACTCATTGGTATTTTCTAAGATTCAATATAGATCTCTATTCATGAGATACTCTATACAATATAGCTTTACACCCTCGAACATTAAAATTTGCAGCTAGATCCTAATATATGAAATGAACAGTATGATTGATAAAAGATTTTGATATTTTGGTTGAACTATAATAAATAATCATAAATTATTTAGGATATCTTTTTTGCATTTTAAAACATTAGAAAACAATCAAGTTTTTGTTTTTGTGAAAATATGCTTATAAATTTTTTAGGATTCGGCCATATGCAAGAAAATAAAATATATTTTTATATTTTGTTTCAATAATATTATTTTAATATTATATAATATAATATCACATTAGGCTGGCGGGGTTCGGGTACCTTACCTTTTTGGAGGTGAATGGTGGCTGGAATTGTTGCTGGTGTTGCAAGGAATAGTATGGATAGTTGATGGAGTTGTTGACATCATCAAAAGTGATGCAAAAAACAATGAGAGAATGGTGGCTGAAATTCTTGTTGGTGTTGCAAGGAATAGTATGGAAAGTTGATGGAGTTGTTGACATCATCAAAAGTGATGCAAAATTGGAAGGAAAAAGGGTTTTATATTATTTTTTGTCAATTTTGTCTTTAGGTGGTGGAAGAGGGCAACATGGTCTTTACTAGGAAACCAATTCAGCCCTTGATTCAATTTGAAAATACCTCAATCGTTGGCCCAAAATAGGTAACCTGGCTTATCAGATTTGAAAACCTAAGGGCGTCTGAGTAGTCACCTTTGGGGCATCATTAAGACAGTCATTGTGTCAATTAGATGAAACTAATCACACAATATTTTAGGAAAATATCAGATGATCATTTTGATATATAATTTGTCAAAGTTGGTGAAGGATAAAGGTACCAAATACACCTACAAAATAGACTCTTGAACTGTCTTTTAGGGTAGACAAGGAAGAAAAAAATAAACAACAATCAAATGATATATTGTCTGGTTACCTTAGTGGACCAGACGACACGTAGTGTGGTCCCTTTTTTTTTTCTTCCTCTTCAAAACAACATTATATTGTAGGAAGATTTCGGCGAAAATGTGATTTGATCTTTCAATGTTTAATTGTTTTAATTACACCCTCATATTAAGCCAAAACTTTCAATTGTTTTTTATTTTTCCCTTGACAAACCTCAATGATAGCTCCAAATTTACATGATTTTCACTTTGATCCTTGGTCTCATATTTATGCAATTTGATTCCATTAATCTTTAAACTTTGGTTCTCTTTCAATTTTACATCTGATTTCAATTAATTGAATCCTTATAGTTTAGCGGCTTTTACAAAATGGTCCTTGGATGCAAAGTTCTTCGATTTTGCCCTTCATTGACCCCCAAAACATTGATTTTCTTGTGATTTTGACCCTAATTTCAATGAATTAACTTGATAAAAATTAAATTTGATCTCCAAAAATTCAATATTCTTTGTTAAGTTTAAATTTGTCTATCAAACTTAATTTTTCACCAATTAAGCCTGAAATAAAATTTATTTGATCAATTTAAAGTATAATTAAGTCCCCGCACTTAATTAAATTCTTCAATTTCGACCCAAATTAATTCTTAAACATAATTAAACTTTAATTTTGCCCATAATCAAATCAAATTGGACTATTAAAATCTAATTATGTCTTATACTTAATGTTTATGCAAACTTGTCCCTATAATTATTTATTTTTGACATTGAATGTGCATTTTCTCATTCTTGGATACAATAAAGATACAATCGGGCTCTCAAATTCGGTCTAAATTTTCTAAGTTGATTTTTCATCATATTAGTCCCCTTCTATTATTTATTATTTGTATTTTGACTAAATTTTGAAAATAACTTAAAAATAGGTTATAAAGAGGCAAGGCAAGCCCAAAGCCTATTCATGGACTCAATCCCAGCCCTATCCCTAGATTCAATGACAGCATGTTCAATGTAGGCTTAAAAATGGGGGGTGTTAGTTTTAAATTTATCACTAGAATCAATTGCTATATTATTGCTTCTTCATAAATAAAATAAGAGAAGGTTAACATATTCTTATAAATGGTGTTAATGTATACTTGTAATTTATTACATCTTGATTTTAATAATGTTTAAATATAAGATTTAGTTAAAGTGACATATTGTATTAACAAGTTCATACAAAATTATTATTCTTACAACTTCATTCACTAAATTAACATTTGTATGGAAAAGAATCTTTGATATAATATTAGATAAATAAGTGGTCATAATTTTGAATCCCTTATTTGACAAATTCTCTTCTCTAAAAGTAGATTATACACTCAGACTTTGTTTACAAGCCATTATCAAAAAAGAAAAAGCAACAATTAAATGAAGTCATTCATGTGTAAGAAAGAAATATTTTTTTTAACCTAGATTCTTTTTTCCAAGTCAACTGGTTTACTTTTCCTTCTTAAAAAAATGAAAATGAGAACTCTCAAAATCTTTCTTACATGTGAATGATTATTTTTTAAGGAAGGTGACAACCTCGCAGATGGCTTTAGAGAAAATAAAAACTAAAAATTGAAAGTTCCGTTTGAGTAGATTGACCATAAGGCCGCTTAGCGAGTTCTAAGAGATCTAAAATTGAGTTTTGCCCACCTGCAACGCAAGGAAGCAAAAAAATAATTTGGATTACTAAATTCCTATTGAGTTCCCCTAGGAAGTCATCGGAGCACTTTGTTCTGCTCCTTCTGATTAATATTAAACACAGATAATACCTAATTAACCGAAAAGTCTAAGCATATGCTATTATATGGTTCATCAGAAATCTTAAAAATACAAAAATACTGAGAGCCGAACAATAAAAAAACCTATGTACATAAAATTCTCGAGGTCAACAAACACCCCAACCAATTCCCCGGCGTTTAAACTTGACTATCCGGCCTCAGCCGATCAAACGATCGTTCACCAACGTCGTCATTGTCGCTGTTTCTGCTGCTATTGTCAATCCCATAAAGCAAACGATCTAATGGTGATTTTAAAGACTTCACCGATCTCAGGAAATTCTTTGGTGGAGTAGCATTCACCCCATCACTACTACCCTCACCTTTTGATGGAACCGAACCGGTTGTACATATAAAAGGTGGGGTCATGGTGAAACCCCGACGGTCCGCTGGTCTTCCTTCTTGGTCCGATTGATAAAAGAGATTCTTGCTTCGCCCAGCACCTCCACTTCGGCTCCTATAACCTCTTCTTGGACTCATAGCTCTAGAAAATGGCACACAACTCTTTGTACGATTCAAGCGAGAGTTTACTAACTGGTTTTGAACCTCTTGTGGTAACCTTAGAGTAAATCGTTCGCGATTCTCTTCCGATTGAATCAACGAATTGTTGATTGAATTTGATCTCGAAAACAATGCATTTAACCGCCAACCAGTTGACCACGATCGGACTGGCCTGTTTTGATTGATTGGACTTGGTAAATTCATATTTGGAGATCTTGTGATTTGCTGTCGCGCCTCCCTTGTAATCTCATTGCCAGCATGAATTTGAACTTGATTTTGTGCCTCATCAGGGACATTCTCGTGGCTATCCGGTTCAACCAGCTCATTATTCGGGTCACCAGCGTGAACCGGGTTGAATGGCAAGTCGCCCGGTTTTGGAACCAAATTGGCGCGGCAAACCGGGCAAGTGACATGGGAGGTGAGCCAGGCGTCGATGCAGTCAGGATGAAATACGTGGCTGCACTTTGGGATTAAACGCAGCGTTTGGTCATCTTCGAACTCGATTAAGCAAACGGCGCATTCCAGGGAGCCTTTGCCGATTTTAAGACCTTTGACTGTGGAATAAAGGAAAGTAGGGAAGGTGTCGATGACCTCCTGGTCAAGGCCGTGATATCTCCTCCAAGACCGGCGGCCTGCGCCTGCCAATGCAGCAGGGTCAAAGCGAGTGTTGCGAAACCTTCGATCGGCACACTGTCGAACGTAGACGGAGAAAAAACCCATTAAAAAGAAAGCACTTACAAGAACCACCATGATAATTGCCATCGCCGGGTTGAATTTCTGGGGCTGCATGGGAACCGGGTAGTCGGTTGTTGGTGGTGAAGGCATTGAAGAGTTACGTCCAGGTTGCGCAAAAGCCAACTTTGAAGTATAGAGAAAGAGCAGGACTGTGAGGAGGACATGATTGAGGTCCAAAAGCTGGAGAAATGAAGGGGTGTGATTTATCTTTTGAGCTGTCATCAGGAATTGTTTCGCATGAGTAATTGCTACTGTTTTGAGGTTTCGTTGGGTTTAATGATTTAGATGGTTGCTCGAAAGCAAAGAAAAGAATAAAGGGTGAAAAAACCTTGGCTCCATTAAAGGAGAGAGCAGCGGCGCGGCATCTTTTTAACTGTGAGAACCAAAAGCAAATAGAGAAGGAGGAGGCATGGAGTAGTAGCTGGGTTTTAATGAAAGAAAAGAGGCCTTTTTTTGGTTTGGGAATTTTGACTTTGAGCTCCAGGGACCCCACCCCACAAGAAACCCAAACGACAGGCAACAAGTTACCACGTAGGAGTTCCGGTTGGATTTCAGGAATGGATAAAAATATATATATCGCATTCATCATATTACACAAATCAGTAGGTGATGATTTTGACCAACCAGACCAAAATGGATGTTGGACTTGGCATTGATCGATCTTGTCAGGGATTGGGAGCAACTAGCTAGCCGGTGACCGGCTGACATGCTCAACTTGTTTATAGAAGATTTGGCTTTTGGATTACCAAAAACTATTAATCTATTTCCTACTCTCATCCATGACTAAAACATACTTAAAGACCGTTTGCGCCGGTGGAACGGCTCCGCTAGTTAACGCAATCTATTGCTTAGATACCCTTAAAAAGATGGTCATTTCTACTTCCATCTCTTCAAACCTAAAAGACAAAACAACATATTATAATTACGAATAATAGATGGTCAATCAAACAATGTTAGAATCAACTATATTATTCCCCGTCAGGATAGCCAACTGATCCCTTCGCCCAACTTGACCGCCAAGAAATGATGAATATATATGGGTGTGTGTGCATGTCATCTCAAAATTAAGTGATAGTGAAAGACTACTTGCTCAATTTTTATCTTCTATTATATATCGCGGCTCGCATAATTTATAAAATGGTTGGTGATTGTGATCGTGATTGGATAAACGACGTAGTTGACCTATTAAATAATTAGAAAGTCATATGATTAAGCCTCGAGTAAAATATAGGCCACATGAACAAACAAAAACATTTTACTCTGATGCATCAAAACAAAAAAAAACAAAAAATCATGAAATTTCCTTAGTGTTTGTATATATATATATATAGCAAGATGGTGTTGAATAATAGCAGCTAATATTTCGTATAGCAATAACAATATATGAAAACTCCAAACATGATCTTAAAAGTCTCAAAACATTATATAGATAAAAAAAAATCTCTGTATTATATGTGTTCAAGACTTGAAGAACTGATGAGCATAGGCAAACTAGATAGATTCAATAATAAGAGATGACTTTTGCAATATTTTGTTCATGCACTCAATAATAATAATCATACTAATAATAGATAGATAAATAGATATTGAAGCATATAAAAGAGTTTGTTACAAGTTAAAATCTTAAAAAAAAAAAAAAACATAGTGAATATGGAAAGACTCTCATAATACTTAATTTCATTTCTTTATGTCTCTACTTGCAAAAAAAATATGAATCTTACAGCACCTTTTATATATTAAAACCCAAAAACTAGAAAACCCTAATAATACTAAATAGAAAAAATAAACTATAAAAAATATCAATTCAAATATAAAAGCAAAGTATAAAAGCATTATCATAAAGAATATAAAAATAGAAATAGAAATTTGAAAAATATATTTTTTTTAAAAAAAAAACTTCTATATCAGTCTTGAGGTTGGAAGGAACTTGTCTTTGAGTTCATTCTTGAGTTAGAAACTATCCTCCATAAACAAAAATTATTTTATGGTTGCGCTACCTTATCATGTATCTCTATCACTTTTTTGTGAGTCATCTCGTCATAAGTTCCTAATATAATTTCTTCATACAATCCTCCTCGTAATGGATAACTAACTCATATGATGTGGACCACTTGATCATGTGGTCAAACAACCCCCAACAAAGTTGAAATACAACCTGGAACACTGAAAAATAAGCTTGGTAGAACTTTGATCCACATGTAGTCTTAGCCTAGAGGTAGCCATGTATCTACTAACCAAAGATATTGAAATAAAGTTAGACATAAATATAAAATTTTACTTAAGAACCTTTTAGATGTCGCCACTTCAAGTCCATATAGGACTTGGAATCCTTGAAAAGTATGGACTTTAGTTCTTTAATGAATCCAAGTTTTATTAGTAACCCTTGTAGGCCTAGATCTTTAGGGCCAAAATAAGCCTAATTTAATATATTATCTTAAAAGCTAAAACAGATCGCGGTTTTCAACAGTGTTTTGTACTGTTCACCTAGACTCAGATGCACTGTGGACTTCAATAGTAAAATTACTTAATACTATTATTATTATTTGTATGGTAGAACTGAACAAAGAAATCGTTTGGCCTAGTGGTTAGAGCACTCCAAGCTGGTAGGGGCACGGGAGTTCGAATCTCGTGACAACGAATTTTTTTGGAGTAGTTAAATTATACAATTATATTATTATTATTTGGATCCTATAACTCGACCAAAGAAGTCGTTTGACCGAGTGGTAAGACCAGCTCATGCAGCAGCTAGAGTATCTGAATCTCTGTAGCTATGACTTTTTGGAATTGCTAAATGATAAACTAATATTATTATCATTTGTATCCTACAATTGACCAAAGAAGTCACTTGGCCAAGTGGTGACAGTGGCATTTCCATGCGGGGCGTGGGAGTTCAAATCTTCATGCCAGCGAAAATGGATTTTTGAGATGAACAGTGCTTTTTTTTGTCATTTATTTTGTTTTTTAATTGCTTTTTTCTTAATATTTTATGTGTTAAAAATTCTAATTATTATAGATAAGACATTCAAAATAATGATAATGATTATTTGTAAGTTTTTTTCTTATAAATATGTTAGACTAATTATGTATTTTGATATTTATTTAATATTAACATCTTAAAATATATATATAATATATATAAATAAATAAATTCCCTAGGGTTTTTTTTTAAATATATATAATTAATATCAATATTCTGAAATTCATGTCATCGATAGTATGAACAATAATAGTCATAATATGAATTATTTATAATAATATTTATAATGACAGCTACAATAATTGTGACAATTTAACAATCATGATAATAATAATGAAAATTATAATCGAAATAATTCATCAGTTGATATTATTTTTCTTTAAGGTTGACTTCTGCGGTTTTCTTATGTATGATATTTCATATCTAATATCACATAAACAAAAAAAATATACGAAGTGATACGTAGACGAAACAGGTAGAAAATTAGGGCAATTTATCTATAATGAAAAAATATACAAACCACTTGCCATCCACTTCACCGTTACCTATAAACAAATTTTTTAACATGTAAAAATATATTAATAATCTTAGAGTTTTTTTATAATGCTATATATCTGAGCAAAACAATCAGCCTACTAAGAGTATAGATACATAAATACAAATAAATTATTTAAAATTATACAAAAATTACTGAAAAATAAAGGCATCGAAACTAAATCAAGAAATAAAATATTTATTTATTTTTTCGTTATCGCACTTTTAATTTTTTAAATTTAATCCTTCCATTTAAATTATTAACATATTTTGTTTTTATTTCGGCCCATATACTTTTAATGCTTTATTTTAATTCTTTTATTTTTTAAATATATTTCTAAATAGTCTCTATTTTTATCTATGTTCACCGTGACACAAATCACTATGGACGGCAACAGTAATGCTCAATTTTTGGGTCGGTTCGAGTCGATTCGATTCATTCGGTTTACCGGTCACGTCAGTACAACTCTTTATTATGATATTTTTGTTTAGTCCCTTGAGCTTTCAACTGTTTTTTCTGGTCCTTAATGTCATTATATAGGTTTTGATTTATTTTAATTGGGTCATTCAACTGAAATTGATTATATATTATAGTTTCATTTAGGTCCCCATTCTTTGAATTTTTGAACTGGTTTGAAATCCTTAATATTTTTGGTATCAAAGTTTTGAATTATTTCAATTTTATCCTTCCATTCAAATTTAATACAAATTCTTAATATTTTCGGTATTAAAGTTTATTAATTTAATTTAAAATATTAAAATAACCAGTTAAAACATGTATAAATCATTCAATTTCCTACATCGAAAAAAGTCTAGATAAAACATTCAAAATAATGATAATGATTATTTTTAGGTTTTTTTTCTTATAAATACGTGAAACTAATTATATGTTGTGATATTTATTTAATATTAGTGCCTGAAAATATATAGAGAGAGAGAAAATCATTTCTTCACTAATTATAGCACACAAAAATTTTAAGTTTATTTCTTCAAAAAAAAAATTATTTCTAATATTTCAGATCTAATATTACTAGGGAAAAAAGACAAATCATAAAAAAATATACGAACTACTTCCCATTTCGATCACACTGTTCTTTTTAGATGGAAAAAAAACTCATTTCTAATATATTTTATCTATTACAATTTTATTTATTATATATTAAAATAATTAATTATAACATTTTAAAAATCAATTAATTTTCTACATAGATAAAAGCCTAGCGCAACGTGCGGGCAAATCAGCTCGTTTTTTTCCAAAATTAACCCATTCAATTCTAGATTCATAAAACTAAAAATAGCCAAGAAATAACACTTTGTCGATGAATTTATCAAAATAGTAATACAAACTTCAACCAATTTAAATAATATATTCGTGAACTTCGATTGACTTGAGAGTCTACCAAAATATATTATAATTTATCTATTATCTTACTATACAACGTTAGCTCAAATATGATGTACATTTTTAAGAGATATGTCTAATCTCACATAACTAATTATCACTTTTTATTTTTATTTTATTTTTATTTTTTATATTTTCATGTTTCAAAACTAATTTTCAAACTTCGAACTCGCTTGAAAAAGTAGATTCAGGGATCAAAAAGAAATTATTCTTTTTATTTTATTTTATGGGTTTTGAAAAATCTATGGTTTTTTCTTATGTTGGAAATTGGTTTATTAGAATTCTTAGGGAGGTTTTTAAGTGTTTTTAGGTGAAAATACATTGAAATGAATATTTGAACTAAGAAAACTTTTTCTGACTTTCCACTCATCTATTTGGATGATCAAAAAATAGGCACAAAAATAAAAAGACAGGATGTATCATCCACTCATAAACATTAAAAGAATCAATAAGGCTTGATAGTCGAGCTTGTCTTTCAAGCCCTCATGTGGCAAGCCTTCGCTTTCTTGGGCCATATGTGTCGGCAAAATATTTAGACCCAAACTTGTGATCTCTTTCTATGTTTTTCTCAAAAAATGATCTCAAATATTTTCTATTGACATACTATAAGAAAAAAAACATGACATGGTATTTAAATTACTAGCTATATGCCCGAAGCGTTGCCGCGGGCATTTTTATGTATATAATTTAACATAATTAAATCAACAACGATAAATTTATATGATATAATTAAATGAAAGTTATAGATTAGGAGATAAAATGTGAAAAAAATTTAAGTACAGTTTATTGCGCAAGCATAGATTACATCTTTTAGAATGTAAATATTACGTAATGAAAGATCACAAAAAAACGCGAATAAACATTTTAAAAACCAGAGCAAAACATTTTAAAAACCAGAGCAAAATATTTTAATAAGAAAAAAAATTAATAACAAAATCATTATTGTTCAAATAATTAAATTATTATTAGTATCATTTTTATTATTATTATTATTTTTATTATTATTATTATTATTATTATTATTATTATTATTATTATTATTATTATTATTATTATTATTATTATGTTAGTAATGAAAGGAAAATAAATAAATGAAAGACTAAAAATATCCTAGAAATTTTAACAAGAGATAAGAGAAAAAATAAGAAAAAATAAAAATTATCATTGCCATTACTGTAAAAACAATAAAAAATTATCAAATTATCCGGAGGGAAAAAAAACATTAACAAAAGAGTAAGCAAAAAAACAATTAAATTATTATTATTATAATTATAATTATTATTATTATTAATATTATAATTATAATTATTATTATTGTTGTTGTTCAAATTATTATTATTATGGTAATTATGAAAGAAACAAAAATAAATAAAAGACTAAAAATATCCCAGAAACTTGAACAAAAGATGAAAAAATAAAAAATCATTGTTATTACTGGCAAAACGAAAATATTATCAAATTATCGGGAGGGAAAAAAAATAACAAAAGAGTAAGAGAGAGAAATTATTATTATTATTATTATTATTATTATTATTATTATTATTATTATTATTATTATTATGAATTAATATTAAATAGAAAATTAAAAGAATAAGGACCAAAATGAAAAATGACATATATAAAATTAATTCCAATTGAAGGATAAAATTGAAAAAATTACTAATTAGAGGACCAAAAATTAAATAATGATCAAATGTTGTCACTCTATTAAAAAATTAGAAGAAGAGGGACTGAAATCAAACTTTGTATATATTACCAATTGCAATTGGAGGACCAAATTAAAGAAATCAGAACTTCCGTACCATAAAAATTGAAGGAATCAACAATAAATCAAAAATTCAAAGTATAAGGACTGAATTAAAAAACCTGCTATATAATTAATTTGAATTGAAGGGCACAATTGAAAACAATAAAACCTTAATTTCAATAAATCAGTAATAACAAAACGAAATCAAAACCTAAGGGACCGAAATTAACTTACCACAAATATGAGGGACCGGAGCTGATTTTGCGTCGGCAGGAGAGAGAAAAGCGGTCAGCCGATAAAAAACCGTCCGCCGCCGCTTACACGGGCATCTATGAGTGGAACGCGCCGCGACGGAAGAAAGATCACCTGGAGGCGCACCGTATTCACCGGCGGAGGGAAATTTTTGACCTCCTTATGGAACCGCACGCGCCGCCTAAAGGGCGCGTTAGCGTTGAGCACGGCTGACGCGTTCTGACGACGCGCCAGCCGTTCAGAGCGAAATATAATAAAAAAAAATAGGTGAATTACCAAGGCACCCCTACCCAACCCAGATCTATGAAAAAACCGAGGGGGAAAGGACTCCCGTGTCCCCGTTTACTGTGTACTGTTTTGTCGTTTTGTGGGCCCTTTTTCGTCTGCGCACTGTGCAAAAAAAGATGGAAAAACCGACGGAGCCCCTACCCCCCTGTGCACTATTTTGTCGTTTTCGAGGGCCAGAGACATCAATACACTGTACAAAAGCGGAAAGTGAAAAAAAAAGGGCAAAAACCCAAAACACCCCGATAAAAAAAAAATGAACGCCGGCTGATGAAGGCTAAAATCGGGCGCACACTGTCGCAATCCACAGTGTTTACTGAGAGGATGCATAGTGCAAAAGGCCACGACTTTTATTTGTTTTGTAATAATTTAATTTTGGAATAGTAATTAAATAATATTATAAGTTTTTCTGAGAATTTTAATCATTTCTTTCTTGGTTATATATACTTTAAATGAGAAAAAGTTTAAAATCATGATTATGAATATTCAATGAAATACATTTTCTTTATCATAGACCATTTATATTTATTTTATCAAATTAATTAAGGTTTTTTCCCTTTCAATTACATACAAAATATCAAGATATTATTTTAAGGTTTTGTTAAAACTTTCTTTTGAGATTATGATGAGTTTTCTATTTGAAAAACAATGCTATCAATTTAAAAACATTTAAAAAATATGGTGGAATATATATTGAAAAGAGAAATATTTTTTCTACTTATTTTAAATTATTGAGATTTTTAATCAACCTTTAATGCTTTTATTTAAAAAAAAACATTCTACTAATAAACACAAGTATGCTATTGACTAAGAGTTTTTTATGATGAAGGTATCAATTATTATATGAATATTTATATGTTAACCTAGTATATAATTTTTAAAAATAATTTATGAAAATAAATATCTATTTTTTTAGTTTTTATTGCAAGATTTTCTCACTTTTATTGCTCTAGTATTTTTCATGTACATCGCATAAATATGAGAAATTTTTATTTTTTTATTTTTTATGATTGTTATATTGTTTTTCTTAAAACATTAAAGAAAGTATTTATTTATGAAAATAAAATATTATATGTGGATCAGAATATTAGTTCTTCATTATATATATGTTGTTTTTACTTGAAATCATTATAATTTTACCAAACTTTTTTTTATTGATTTTTATACAATAAATTATGTTGCAATCATTTTGTTGTAAAAACAAAAAAAAATCAAAAAAGAAAATCTTAACAAAAAAAAAATATTTTCTCTATAATTTTATTTGTCATCTCTTCCACAAATATTTATTTTTATTGTTGTACACTCCAAGTACAAAACAATTCACTCCAATTATCAAAATGACTCTTTTATTGAATTCAAAGCATATTGTTGGCTTATATAAGTCTTACAAAGAGATAAGACTAAAACAAAACAAATTGCACTTTATGTGGTAGATAATTAAGAAAAACAATTAGATTTTTACCCATGTGTCCCAATTAATATGAACTATTACCGAATGAAGTTTGGCAATTTCAACAGTAACTCTAACAACCTAAAAACCTCAACAATGCCTCCTAAATTGAATGCCATAATACTTTTAGTTTACTCTTGGTACTAAACACCCACCCAACAACTTACGCAACTTTAGGAACACATCTAGCTTGAGTGGTTTTGTCATAATGTTTGCAACTTGCTCTTGTATGCCACAGTGCTTCAGCCTAACAACTTCACCTTTGGTTAAGTCGTGCAAGAAAAAAACCTTATGTTGATGTGTTTGTTGCACCCGTGCATAACTGGATTTTTTGATAGCTTAATGGTAGAACTATTGTCACACAACGCAGTGGTGCACTTATCTTGAGAATTTCCAAGCTTCTCCAATACTCTCCTCATCCACACCCCTTGACATACACAAAAAACAGCTACTACAAACTCTATTTAGTAATGGACAAAGTAACAACAAGTTGTTTTTAGAGGATTATGATATAGCTCCTTCATTGAGTAGAATCACATAATCTAAAGTACTTTTTTTTGTCATCTACGGGTGTGTTTGGGATACCATTATTGTTGTGGTTAAGGTTTTAAAAAAATGGTTTCATGAAAAACACTTTTAGTTGCAGTTTATAACTGAAATTGAATTGTTCAGTTAAAATTATGGTTGAGTTTGAGATTGATAAAAAACAGTTTCATGTGTTTGATTATCATACTTTTCATATTGCTTTAAACTTGTGGTATTACTTTAAAGAACACACACACACACACACACACACACACACACACACATATATATATATATATATATATATATATATATATATATATATATATATATATATATATATATATATATTGTTTTTTTTAATTTTGTAAATAAATAATCATAATAATAAAATGTAATTAATAATTCATGAAAAAAACAGATATTTGTTTTTATTCTCTCATCAAAATACTTGAAATTTTTCATCACAAACTAAATCAATATGTGCATGCCTCTGTGATCCCTTGCTATTTGATTGAGAAACAACATCTGGTAACAATATCATTAGTAACAATATATGCGATCCAGTTGTAGAGATATAATTCCAAGACCAAATCCAGTTGCAAGTTTATGATTCATAATCAATCAAAAAATAACAGGGTTGTGGGGTGAAACAAAATCACACGCCTTTTTCTTTCATCGGAATTGATCTCGATTTACATATTTTTTTAATTTTTTTAAATATATATGTTTTAAAAAATAAACTAAGTCTGACCAAACTCAATGGGCTGACCCAACTCTACTAGACTTCGGTTGGACCGAGAGGACGTCAAGATCAAGTCCAACATATATATTTGTTGAGTGAAATGGTGCACTGCACTGTTCACGTCTTTTTAAAACGTGAACAATGCAGTGGACTGTTCACGTGAATTAATTAACATGAATAGTAGTGTTTGGCCGACGGTGATGAGAGGCTCAACGCCCAATGCCGATGGGTAGAGAAGGCCAAGGTGGTTCTTCCTATGGTGGTGGCGTCGGAAATGGTGGCCTGTGATGGCCGGGAGGAGCGTCGGAAGCTTGTTGTCGCTGAAGGTCACAACGGAGCTTCTAACGTGGAGGAAAAGCTACTGGTGATGAGGGGGGTGATGGTTGTGCTCTCCGGGAGCTGCCCCCGACTGTGGAGAGAGAGAGAGAGAACTGTCATTGTGGAGAGAGAGAGAGACCGTCTATGGTATGCCTACAATTAGTGTTCTCCGGGAGCTGCTTTGCTATTACATGTTGTCATGGTTCTCGTGGTTCATTTATTGTGCACTTTGAAATGCAGGAAAAGCTTCATAATCCAACTTCTTCTTAAACATGGTTTCGATAGATTTTTTGGTGGGTCCCATATCAATTTAAATTGTGTTTTCTCATTACCAAACACCACAAAACCTACCAAACAACCACTATATCTCCTACAATTCTTTATTTCCCTCATTTCAATAAAAAAAACTCCCAAATCCATAGTATCTTAACATCTTTTTTGTTGTTTGCTAATGCAACTCATTTGGAGTTTCCAAAATATGCTAATGAGACACACCATATACATCATATTTGGCCTTGTTGCAATTAGATACATAAGACTTCCAACCAATCATTTATATATGGTAGCATTCATTTTGTTTTTTTTTCATCTTTTATTAGTCTAACACTAGGAACATGAGATTTTTCACATTGTTACTATTTTCCACCCTAAAACTCTTCATAACTTTTTTTGCATATTTGACTATATGAATGCATTGAAAATTTTGAAAAACCTTCACCCTAAGAAAATATTTCATCTTTCCTAATCTATCATATCAAATTCAAGTTTCATTGAATTCTTGAACTTAACAAGCATACTTTCATTATTACTAGTAAAGATTATATTATCAACATATAATCTAACAACTATAATTTTGCCTTCATTTCTTGTTTTTATGAATAAAGTGTGTTCACAATTGTACTTCTCAAATTATTCTTTGAAAATGTATGCTTCAATTTAGTTATACCATGCACAAGGGGCTTGTTTAAGGCTATACAATGTCTTCTTTAATTTGTACACCTTATGCTCTTCACCTCCCTTCTTATAACCCTGTGGTTGCTCTATAAATACTATTTCATTTAACTTTTCATGCAAACAGACACTTTTTACATCAAGCTTATACACATTTCAATTATTTCGAAGTTGTTGAAGCAATTACCATTTGAATTGTATCTCACCTAGTCATAGGCATAAGCACTTCAGTATAATTTATGTCATGTTATTGTGCATACCCTTCACCACCAATCTAGCTTTACACTGTCAACCTCATCATTTTTGTTAAGTTTAGTTTTGAAAACCCACTTTACACCACCTATCTTTTCGTTCCTTTAGGCAAATATGTCAGCTCTCAAGTTCCATTCCTTTCGATTGCTTCTATTTTCATGTTCATTGTAGCTCTTCACTTGGAGCTCTAAACAACGTCTTCAAAGGTAGCCAGGTCTATGGTTAAGGTAAACAAAAACAAAATTTTCTAGCCTTTTCTTTTGAAAAATCTCCTTTACTCACATAATCTTCCATGTAGAACGTACTCTTCTTCTCCTTTCTGGTGAGCTTTTATGCTCCTCTTTTTTGGTGCGATTTCTGCATATATTTGTGAATTTTCTCTAGATTATTATGAAGGTAAGTTAACTTCTCTTCCTTCATCTTGTTAAACTTCTCCTCCTTTTTTTTATTCTTCTTCATTTTTATCATGTTCGCTTTCTTCATCACCATTATCTCCCTAACTCAAGGACATTACATTTTTCTTCTTCATTACACATCCCCCCAATTCCAACACTCATTTTCCTCAAAGACCACATCTCTACTTATCACTATCTTTTTGTTGTTGTTGGATCATAAAGTCTATATACTTTTATTGCCCAATGTATCCAAAAACTCGAGAGTAATCAACATTGGGTTTAATACCACTCCAGGCCTATACAGGAGACATATCTTTCACTACCACTATAGGACTTCTAATGACCACATGCATTGTCTAGTTTATTGCTTCTAGCTAGAAAATCTTTGGAATTTATTTCTCTGATAACATGCTTCTACGCAGAAGTTCTTCGAAACTTATTTCTCTAATAACATGTTTTTAACCATGTTCATGATTGTCTTGTTCTTACGCTAAATTACTCCATTTTGTTTAGGAGTTATGTTGTAGTGAGTTGCCTACTAATACCATCAGATTTGCCTAAGGCATTGAACTAGAGAGATCACCTTTATCTATGCACAAACAAGGGATAGAAATCTTTCCCTCTTTCTCAACAATTTCTTTATTAATCTTAAAGATTGTAAGAACTTTATATTTCTCAACAAGAAAGTTTATCCATAACTTATCGTTGTAGTCATTAATAAAACTTATGAAATACCTCTTCTTACTAATGGAAGCAAGTTTGATGGGACCATAAATGTTAGTATGTATCCTACATTCTTTATGATTTTATTCATAAACCTTTATTTTGAATTCCATCTTTGTGTTGCTTTCCCAACATGCAATCAGTGCATCCCTTAGATGGTGCCTTCAATTATGGTAACCCTCTAACCATTTGCTTAAATTGCAATGTTCTCAAACCCTTGAAGTTTAGGTGTCAATATCTGACGTGCCAAATATGAATGTTGTCTTCAAAGGTTGTTTGGAAATAAATAGGAGTTTTTGGTAGAACTTTTGCAAGTAATATGAACATTTGTTTGCAGACATTGTTTTTTCCACAATAAGCCCTCTCTTTGGATGATAGGCTCTACAAACTCTATGTTGGATCAAAACAGTTACACTTTTTCTTGCATTTATCCAATACTTAATAGATTATTTCATAACTCATGTATATAGAAAAGATTCAATGATTACTTGAGTAATTCCAATAATTTGTAATCTAATGATACCTTTACCTAACACAATCATCTTGGAAGCATTCCTGAGCTTTATAGTTTTTTGAAATTCCTCATCAAGATTTGAGAACCATTACTTTTTTTTGCAAACATGTGATTACTACTCCTTAAGTCAAGGAACCAAACATCTTCTTTCATTGATTGATTAAGCTCCACATATGACATCAACATCTTTTTTTTCCTCAAGATCAACATAATTCGCTTCTTTCTTCTATTTAGGACTCTCATACTGAAAATTTCCTAATTTATGACACTTATAACACTTCAGTATAGCTTTGTTTAATGCTTGTTTGCCTTTTTCTCTACATCCTCCCCAAAGAAATCTACGCCTTTGACCACCTTATTCTAACAAATATAGAATTATAAGTCACCTTTAAGGTCTGCTCATCTCTTTTATGCCAATTCATCCTCTACTCATGTACCAACAAGTTGCTCTACAACTTATCAATGGTTAAAGTGTCTAAGTTATTGAACTCTTCAACTAAACACACAACATACTTGAACCTTAAGGTCATTGATCTTAGAGTATGTTTAATGATCATTACTTGTTGTATGTTTTCACCACAAATCTTCATCTTGTTTGCTATGATGAGTATCCGAGCAAAGTACTCATCAACACTCTCACCCATAAGCCTTACAAAGAGATAAGACTGAATCAAAGCAACCCACATTTTATATGGTAAATAATTAAGGAAGACAATTAGACTTCTACCCATGTGTCCTAATTAATAAGAAATTATTAAATTAATAAATTTTAACAATTTCAATGATAACTCTAACAACCCCAATATTTATAAGTATATAAAAATAGATTTTTAAGAAAATAATTGTTTTAAACTTAATCAACTTATACCTAGATTATAAATTAGATGAGTTAACCTGAATTCTTATAATATATTGTCTATCTTAGTTTTTTTTTTAAAAAAAATACTAGATTATTTTTTTAATTAAAATTAAATTTTAATATATAATAAAATAAATCAAACAAATTATAAAAAAAATAATCCTAGCATTTCAATCAATCATTATGTTAACTCGCTGTAATAAATAAAATTTAATGACACTTTCAGAAGTTAATGATGATAAGCACATAAGTGTCATGGAAATATATGGAGAGAAAAATGAAAAAAATTACAGGAGAAAAAAAAATACAAACTGTGAAGTAGCGTTAAAAACGACCTCGTTTTACGTGCCTCCATGTCCAATCACATTATCAAGGCACCTTATCAGACAAAAACCAAAGTGTGGTTCATCGCTCGCTCATGGCTTCACTTCGTCTTCCATGTTCTCTCTCATCAAAAACACCTTCCCTCTCCGTTCATCCAATAACCCACAAGTTATCTTCTCTCCATAACCACCCTAACAACTTCACTTTTAGTTCCAACACCAACAATATCTCATTATCTCACTCTCTTTGTTTTCCAATTAGAAACAACAATAGATTCAGGCATTTCGTTTTGCATTTCTCTTCTACAACTCAAGACCACCCGGCTGTTGATTCCTCTTCACTTGATGATGTCAACGAATACCAATCAAAGGCTGGAGAAACAGAAGAAGAGTTTTCGAAAACAAGACTGCTTGCTTCGAATGTTCCATGGGATTGTACTGCAGAGGACATTAGGTCTATGTTTGAGAAGTTTGGGACGGTTGTAGATGTTGAGGTTGGTATTTATGTTTCTTGAATTTATTTTATTTGTTGTTTTCTTACATAGGTTTTCTGTTACTGGGTGTTCGAGTGATGCGTTTTTTTTTTTTTTTTTGTCAAGCTTTCAATGTACAGCAAGACCAGAAACAGGGGCTTGGCGTTTATCACTATGGGCTCCCCCGAAGAGGCAGTTGCTGCTCTTACTAACCTTGAATCTTATGTATGCACATCATCTTCAATTCTTTCCTTCTCTGGAATATGAAATCTCTGTCATAATGCATGCCTTATTGAAGAAAGATGAGAAATCAGATTGAGAGTTATAAATATAAAGGATGAACCGATTTTAATATGCCATTTGTATATGTACCTCAATCCAAGTTATGCTACTCTTTGTTCGAAAATCTATTAAATTGTGCATTAGTGTTTGTCTTGCCCTCTCTCTATATAAATATATATGAGCTTAAAAATTTTAATCTTCATACAAATGCTTCTCAGGAGTTCGAGGGCCGTACTTTGAAGATGAATTATGCAAAGTTAAAAAAGAAAAAACCTTCACCACCTCCACCACCCAGGCCAGGGCCAACTTTCAACTTGTTTGTAGCGAATTTGCCATTTGAAGCAAAGTCGAAAGATCTTAAGGAGTTCTTTATTGCGGAAGGTGCTAATGTGGTTTCTGCTGAAGTTATATTTCATGATAATCCTAGAAGGCCCTCCGGTTATGGATTTGTCGCATTCAAAACTAGAAAAGAAGCTGATGATGCTCTTTCTACTTTCTCTGAGAAGGTAATACTTGATTCCAATTATGTTGCATTGCTTCTGTCTTGAAGGATTGTGAATGTATTTCCTTTATTTGAATCCTAACAGTGATTTAAAAGTGAAGAACTTACTCTGTGATAACTTGCTGCCCCGTAGGAATTCATTGGAAGGCAACTTAGAGTTGCTCGCAGTAGACAATTTGTCAAACAACGGAAAGAAGATGCATCCCAATCTGATGGTACTTCGGGTGAGTTGGAATCTGACAAGATACTAGCAGATACAGCTAATGACAATTGAAATGGAAATTTTGCGAGGCATTGAGATTGTTTAATTGCTTGGTTTCGCTTCAATTTTGTTGGTATCAAAACTTCCTAAATTTGTTCCTGAAGATTAGAAAGCAATTATATAATTTATTTGGCATGCTTTTTCTTATATTCCATTGGCGTGGTACATTCTATTGTCAAGTAATACTATGCCTGCCCTTTATTTTTTTGATGGAATAGATTTTGTTTATGCTATTAGGAATCTATGATTTTGCAAAATAGTCTCAGGAGAATACAAAGATTTTGCAGAATGATATGAGCTGATCTTTAGGTCTATAATGAGTTTCTTATGATATACACTTATAGCATTTGGCCTGTGTCTGAGATTCTCATTCTACTCCAGCCAAAATTCTCTGAAGAAAAAAATGAAAAAAGTCACAGGGAAGCAGTGAATCTGATCCTCTAATGATTCATTTGATAGAGACTGTTTGGATTAGTGAAGTGATAAATGACAAGCAAATTGGAAATTGAATATTAATTGAGGCCTTGTCATATTCTCCTGGTGATTTGATTATTAATTCTGTTTCTACTTTCAGTCTTTTTGGTTTGGGGACCTTAGCTGCTTCTTGGTGATCTTTAGTGATGGCTGTTTATATCGTTTACCATTGTATGAAGAAGGTCGTTGCCTTTATAATGTTTTTGGTTTTGTGAATTCATATGGACTTGAATAATCAAATTGTTGCTATATATTGTTTGATGGTAAATTATAAGATAATTACGTTTCCTTAATGGTGGAAACTGGTATTTATGGTATAACACAACGTCCACTATATTTTACTAGTATTTTGTTTTGTCAAAACATTCAATTCTATCCATTGATAACATGTAATGCATGTGTTTTATGACAGTTTTTGCCATCCAAATCTTAGTGAAAACTATAGTTTCATCCATATTGTTGTTTGTGGTTAATCATCCCAACATTTGTAGCAAAAGCTGTACAATTTGTTGGGGATTCATGTTTGAAGAATTGGACCTTATATGTTTTCGGATTAAAATGATTTACCCTGGGGAGTAGGAAGTCAACAGAGCATGCTGGCCAGAGATTGGTTGTTAAGTTCAAATTTAATATGTCAAAGATAGGGAACAACGTCTGATGTGAAAAATTCAACACAAATATCTGATATGCCTATGAAGAATTTATAGAATTCCCTTGTGTTGGATATAATTAGTCAGAAGTTTTCAATTACACTGATTCTTAATCTTAGCCAGTAAGCTGTCTTATTTTTCAGGAACAGATGGAAATTGAAGGGAAACTCCCAAATAGCTCGAATTGATTAGACATTTTGAATTCTATTGATGTAATCATACATCTAATCTGGTTTGATTTTTATGCTTGTCTTGGCTGTTCAGTATGGATGTAGTATAGGGCATTTCATGTTTGCCAAAACCCGGGGATCATTCATTGCAATGGTAAAATGAAATCAATCAAGAGACAAAGTAGTTGAGGATGAAAAAGTGGAACTGGATAGTTTCACAGAGAATGAATGAATTGACCTTTTGATGAGGGACATCAATGAATATAAGAGGAGAGATTAGGGATTGCTAAGTTTTATCATCCATACTTATTGGTCGATAACAAGGGTAATGGGTTAAGGATCTTAAAAGGGTCATCAAGAATGAAAATGGATGAAGAGGTTTTAAAAGGGTCATCAAGAATGAAAATGGATGAAGAGGTTTTAAAAGGTCATTTACGATGGGTTGTTGTTTCCTTTCACATATTGTTAGATCCTTTGTATTAGCTAATACTAAAATCAAGTGGCTCATAAGCATTTGATCCAACCTTTTATAACACCATGATAATCCAACATTGCATGCTTGTATTTTTATTCTTCTTGGTTCTAGGAGGATATTACTCAAGTCTAATATAAAGTATAACATGACATCTTACACCAAATACATTGCGACACTTGTGTGAATAAGTTTGAAGTTTGTATTAGGTGTGCTTTAATTTGTTTTGTTATATCAGCATGCAACATATGAATTCTACTTGTAAAACACTCAACTAGCTCAAATAGCTAACTCTTTCATATCCTCTTCTCCCTAATCTTCATCAAAGTTTGGTTAATTATTTTTGGTGTAATGGGTACAAGAATTGATGAAACTTTCAGGATATCATCAAAGTATAAGTTGTGCTTTCAGAAGGGTGTTATTTGTATGAAACAAAATAATGAAGACACATTGTGAACATAAAAAAATACATGGTCTCATTAAAATAAAGGATCATTTAACAAAGGTCTTATAACATTATGAGTCATATTACCATCAAGACTAAAACAATTGAGAAATAGTAAAACAAAGTAAAGGTAAGTAAATACACTCTTTTAGGCACGACCAAACAAAAATGATTACTTTTTAAACACAATAGAAGTAGGCTCCATCCTTAAATTATAATATGTTTTTTCTTTAGCCACCTTCGTAAAAGTCTTTGTAGGGACAACATCGACGATATGGACAAATAGTGACTGTAGAATTTCATCTCTATTTCAACCTCCACTCCCTCATTTTTTTTCTTTATCCTAACACTCTAAAGTGCTGATGTGAAGATTTTCCATGCCGAAACCAATCACCTCTACAAACCTTGGGAAAATTGTTCAGAGTGGCGGGATAATGAGTTCCTTCTTTTTTGGTTTTCTCCTTTCAAATTTTATCATTTTTCCTCCCTTTTGATCAGAACAACTTGTTTGTAGTTATCTTTCTTAGTCTTATATGGAAGCCTAAATCTTTGGTATGCATACTTTAATTTAATCATATTTATCACATGTGTGCAGTGTCATGCATGGTTGTCAAAATCATGATTTTGACATGACACGGAAGAGGATTCGAAAAATCGGATCGTAAAATCGTACCTGAATTTTTCCGTACAAAAATCGTAAAATTATAGCTAAAATCGTGTAGGTAGAAAAATCGTAAAATCGTAAGTAAAATATTTTTGAATATAATATAACATAATTATGGCCATAAAACTTCATTCGTTAAGGTTCATGCATGATTCAAAATAATTGAAAAATGCATTACAAAACAATTATGTCCATAGAATTTCATTAGGTAAAAATATTTGAGATTTGAAATTTATACTTATTTTATGTTTTTCAAGTAATTGTATATTTTTTTATGGTTGTTGTATTTGAAATTAATTAATATTATTTATTGTCTTAAATTAATAGGATTTTTTTAAATTATTTTATTATGCTACCTATTTTTTATGCTAATTATTATTATTATTAATTATTATAATTATTATAAACCCCCATATTATTATTATTATTATTATTATTATTATTATTATTATTATTATTATTATTATCATAACCCCCCCTAGAAACCTACTTTATTATTATTATTATTATTATTATTATTATTATTATTATTATTATTATTATAAAAGCCCCCCCCTAAAGTAAACCCTAATTCCCTTCCCTCCCTTGCTTGTGTGCCCGCCCACCCACCCACCTCCCTCTTCTTGTGCCGCTACTCTCTTCCTCCTCATCCTCTTTCTACACTTCTTCTTCTTCGTTGCCTCCCTCCATCTCTCTTTGTTGTGTTCTCTTTTTTCCCCTCTTTCTCCACCACCACTACCAGCAACCTCGACTTCATTCCCAAACCCATCAATGGTGGCAAGAGAAGGAACAAGTGCAAATGTTGTTGTTTTTGGATGCCAAGAGATTTTTGATTATTTGTGTATTTTTGAATTGTGGCTTTGTTGATGGTGATTGTGATTATTTATGTATTTTTGAACTGTGATTTTGTGGTTTTTATTGTTGTTTGTTGTTGCTCTTATATATCAAAAATTGAATTTTTGAATTAGCTTTTGAAGTAACGGCAGAATGAGCAGGATCGTAAAATCGGACCGATCCGGTCCGATTTTACGATTCCATACTGAAGTTTGACCCAAAACGATTTTTTTCTTTGAGTTGACATGATTTGATGAGTTGACTCGCAAAATCGATAACCTTGGTGTCATGATAATTGTCCTCCCGAAACAGGATCTAACGTGAAAGGGTGTGGGTAACTTATGAGGTTAAACTCAAGTCTTTCTAAAATCAAAATATATATATAAAAAAAACGAATTGTTTTTTATTTAATATTAGAAATATGTCTTACATATAAGTTTATAATTCCAAATATTAAAAGAAAAATTTTTTTTGGTGTATTTTTAAGTATAAGTCAAGTTCTCATGGTTTTAATAAACTAGTTATTCAATCCATAAAATGCTTGTAAGGTAACAAAAAAACTAATTTTTCTTGTATAAAAAGATATGCAAATATAATATATTTTTGAGAGGCTTGACCATATGCATGAAAAAAAAAATATTTTTGTATTCTTAAAATGAGAGTTTTTGAAATTTTTAGGGCTTGTTTGAGATTTTAGAGAAAATCCGGTATTTGTTAATATTAGATGTGTATCTTATAGTATAAGTATATAGGCCAATATTGAGTAAAATAATTGGAAAAAAACATGTGAGAGATTAACAAATAAATTCAAAATAACCATTGATTTTTTTGAACTTTTATAAGAGTTTATAGACGGGTAGATATTAAAATAAATAGAAGTTAAAATCTAAGAGAAAAATATAAGGATGTGTTAAGCACAATGGTTGGGTTGGCTGGACCGACGCGCTTACGACTAACCTAGGTTAGGCCTAAAGAAACTCAACAACTTTCTTTCCAGCCCAGCCCAGCCTGGCGGTGTTGGCTGGGCTGGAAAGATGGTTCAAAAACGTGAATTGATTGTTAATCAAGGAAACATAGGAGAAATCACAGTGGCTTAGGGACCTTGAAGAGCTACAGTTGCTGAAGCTGTTGTTGCTCCTGTTGCAATATGATCAAACAGCTGTGGCTAGACTGTCGCAAATATTTTTTGTCTGGAGATTAACCAAGTTGTTGTTGCTTTTACTTTATGGACCGAAAGGTGACATTCCTCTCACAACACTTACAGAAAAACTAAACTCTTAGGCTTTGATTATGAGATTGAATTTAGAAGGGGAAAAGAGAATAAAGTCATAGATGCCCTAGCAATGAACTAATGTGTTAGCACTATCTCTGTCAAGGTTGTCAAAATCGCGACACGTAATTGGTTTTTGAACTCGGATCGTAAAATCATAAAATCATACAAAAAATATTTTCGTACAAAAATCATAAAATCACAGTTAAAATCATGTAGATAGAAAAATCAACAGTAAAATATTTTTGAATACATTACAACATAATTATGGCCACAAAACTTCATTAGTTAAGGTTCATACATGATTTAAAATAGCTTAAAAATACATTACAAAACAATTATGTCTATAGAATTTATTAGGTAAAAATTAACAAATTTAAAACAAATATTCTGTTGGCGTGCTATGTAAACTAAAATTAGCCTCATTGTCGTCATCTTCCTCGTTATTTCTAATATATTTATAAAAAACATTATTATTGAAAGGATTATTAGTACTACTACTAGTACCAAAACCGATATTGTTAGTACTAGCTCCAACTCCAACAAATTATTTTGACATCAACACATGAAAATGATCTAAAAACAAAAAAATAAAGTAAAAAATAAAAATAAAAATAAAAAATATATTTATTTTCAAAAAATTTAAGTATAAATTTTAAAGTTAATATTTAAATCAATGCATGAGAATCAAGAAATTTTTATTGTCTAACAAATGGTTTGTGCATGCATTTAAAAAATACTAATTTGATTTTCAAGCCATAACAATGAATTATACGTGATTCCACTATTAGAGAGAGAGAGAGAGGGGGGGGGGGCATGGCCTATGACCTTTTTTTTTCTTTGGGAGTGGTGATAATGATTCCATCCGTAGTTTGGGATCGTAAAATCAGATTGATCCAGTCTAATTTTACGATTCTAATCGTTTTTAACGGGATTCGATTTTTCTATCCGATTTTATCAAGTTTGTTCTTTGGAGTCGTAAAATCATATGATTTTACGAGTCAAATCGTGATTTTGACAACAATGATGTCTATTACCATAATATATAGGAAAGGGATAGTAAAATGCAATCCACTATACAAGATTTAATGTTAGAAATAAAACCATGGTCACCTTATTAGAAAGGGAAAACTAATTGTTGAAATGGTCTTAATTTATTTAAAAAAGCAATAGCTCTCTATCATGATACTTCTTGTTGCGATTAATGTGGGTATCCACACTAATTTGCGCATATCTTGACTAATGGGATAGTTAACAAATACCTAGAGAATTACCTCGGGTATGATAGGAGGAGACCAACCTTCATAGTGATTCTCGTTTAAAAGCAGTGGATTGCTACCTCAGCAAAAGGGATAATTTGATAAAAACACAAAACCGCATGAGTGATTAATTGGGTAATAAGGAAAGGAGGGAGAGGGTGAGTTTTCATCTAGTTTATCTAAAACTACATCCCTACACGCAGAGGTCGGTATATCAACATAAACAGCATAGATTGGCAGCCAAATGTAGGAATGGAAAGGATTGAGGAGGCTGCTTACAAGTTGAATCCCCCGCCATATGAAGAATGGTGAAGAGAGGACAGCAGGCTGTAACATTAATTGGCAAGGGTTGTGTCAATTAAAACACACACTCTCTTTCTTTCTTGTTTTCCTTCAATAGATTACACATGTCTTGGGCCTTAAGAATGCTTCTTGTCAGTGTTCATTATGTAACTGAATGGGATACATGTTGGACAAAATGAAGGAATGAGCTACGATCCCAATGCTGTAGGAAGTTCATCACTAGATTTCATTTCACACTTTGTGAAAGAATTAATTCACCTGTTCCAGAGAGATGAGATAGTTATAAAGAAATGGGGCAACGATGACAAGAGAGTGAGTGAAAGCTGCAATGAGAGAGAGAGAGAGGAGATCGAGTTTATGATCTAATTTATCCCGTATCAAATATGAATACATTTTTGTTAATTTATTTTTCTTAATGTTATTTGTTTTGTTTTTGTTAAAATATGGTTGTTATGTAAAGTAGGGATAAAGTAGATTTTATTTTTGTTAAATCAGTCTTGTAATTAGTCTATTAGTTCAGCCTCAATTGTAATGGGAAAAACACTCTGAAAATATACATTCATCCAGTTGACATGGTATCAGAGCAAGTCTGAAATTATTTTGAATCATATTCAATTTTTTTTCTTTCAAAGGATACAATGTTCTGGACACTGTTCATTGAATAATTACTGTTCAAATCAAAGTTACTCCAATACAATTTTTTCGTTAAACTGTTACTGTTCAATCAAATTTCTTTCGTGAATAAATTTCCCAGAAACCCTAGATTCACATACCCAGAAAAACCCTAGACCCATAGACCCAGAAAAACCAAAACAAAATCCCAGCAAGCCATTTGAATCCCAGAAAAACCAGAACCCACAAATATTAGCCCCGTAACCCACACAACCTGTAAATTCAAACTCAAACCCACAGACAGTAAACACTCAACCCAAAAATTCACCCCACACACAATACAGACCCACAATGTAAATTACTCCCACACTTACCTCCAACCCGTCACAATCAGTGGTTGTTCATCAAGACAACTCAGCCTTCCCGACGAGTATTAAATTGGATGAAACAAACTATGCACTTTGGTCACAACTCATGGAAATGAGAATCGGAGCTCGAAATAAGGTTGGATACCTTATCGGAGACATAGCAAGACCCGAACCAGGCGACCCAAGGCTAGAATCATGGGTCGCCGAGAACCACCAAGTCAAGAGTTAGCTCATTAAATCCATGAACCAGTGTTGATGTAGCAATTCATTTGCCTACCTAGAAAAACCAAAGATATCTAGGACGCTGCCACTCAAACCTTCTACAACGACGCCAACAAGACCTGCATCTTCAAATTGAACCCACGATCATTTACCACAAGACAATATGATTGTCCCTTGTCCACATATTACATGGAGCTGGTGGCCATTTTTCAGGACATCGATTGCCTAAGTGCATCCCAAGCTGGGACGGTGGACGGCGCTCTTCAACTTCACTCGACCATGGCGAGGCTCCGAGTATATATTTTCCTTAGTGGCCTTGACCCATCCTTTGAACAAATTCGAGGGGAGATTTTAAGGAAGGACCCTAAAATGGACCTCGAAGGCATATACGTTGTCGTCCGCCAAGAGTACTCCCATAAGCAAATCATGGACGACAAATACGGTGGAGGCCCTCTGGTGTTCCCTGAACATGCCATGATGATGTGGGGCACCATCACTCATGGGAGCAAGGGAGAGGGAAGGGTTATGAGGTGACGACTGGTGGATGAGAAAGGGGGGAAATGGATTAGGACAACCCTTAAATAGGGTTAACCGAAATGGTGGGGTTGACTGAAAATACAAAAATACAGGTGGGTCAATGTGTTCTCACTGCGATGAAATAGGGTATTCAAAACAAAGGTGTTATGAATTTGTTGGCTACCTGGACTGGTGGGATTTTATGAAAAAACTAGGAAAAATATCAAAAAAAACTCATGGTACATCTTATGGAAGTAAATCAAGTACAACCTACAGCGAATATGGTCCATCCAAGTATCATCGGGAAAAAATTTGCACACTCTGTTATTACTAAAAATAGTGCTTGGATTCTTGATACAAGTGCATCTATTTACAAGTTAAGAATAATTAGGATGCTTAACCTAATAGTTAGCCAACCCTTTCTATATATATGAGTAGGGCAATATACAATAGTAATGGTGGGGATTACCACATAAGAATATGACTACAATATTTCCTATTTAATTACATGCTATAATACGCCCCCTTAAGCTGAGGGTGGAGGATCAACCGAAGCTTGAATCTAAAAGCCGTAAATGATGGAGCAGGAAGTGGCTTAGGGAAGACATCGACAAGTTGATCCTGAGAGGAAATAAAACGGATTTGAATCTCTTTCTTTGCAACTCTATCTCGGACAAAATGATAATCAATCTCAATATGTTTTGTGCGAGCATGAAAGACAGGATTTGCAGACAAATATGTGGCGCCAAGGTTATCACACCAGATGATAGGCGTATAGGTGGTCGGAATCTGAAGATCTGTTAATAAGTACTGAAGCTAGATAACTTCAGTTATGCCATTGGCTAAGGCTTTGTATTCAGCTTCCGCCGAAGAACGAGCAACAGTGCGTTGCTTACTCGATTTCCATGAAATCGGCGTCTGACCAAAGAACACAAGGTAAACCACCCGTAGATTTCCTGTCCTCAATACTACCTGCCCAATCTGCATCTATAAACCCATGTAAAGCAAAAGAAGAGATGCGAGTAATATGTAAACCATGTGATGTTGTACCACGAAGGTAACGCAAGATGCGTTTCACGGCAGCCCAATGAGATTCTGTAGGAGCATGCATAAACTGACATACCCGGTTAACAACAAAGCAGATATCTGGGCGTGTGAAAGTGAGATATTGAAGAGCACTAACAAGTTGTCAAAAATGAGTAGCATCAGGAAACAAAGGATCAGGCATAATGGTGACTTTAGATGCCGAAATAGGAGTATCAACGGGTTTACAAGATAACATACCAGCTCGCGTGAGGATGTCAAGTGTATACTTATGTTGACAAAGCATAAGTCCCATACCAGTAGTCTGAACTTCAATACCCAAAAAATAATGAACATCACCCAAATCCTAAAGTTTCAATTTCTGAGCTCAATAGCCGAATCAGGCATTGCCGCAAAATAGCATTATTACCCGTAAGCATAATATCATCAACATAAACCAAAAGATAGCAAATATCGCTACCAACCAAGAAGATAAACAATGAGGTATCCACTTTAGAAGCACGAACCAATGGATAATAAGAAGTCATTCAGACGAGTGTACCAAGCCCGCGGAGCCTGTTTTAAACCATATAGAGATTTATGCAATCGACACACATGGCCAGGGAGAGCAGAATCAACAAAACCTGGAGGTTGTTTCATGTAAACCTCTTCATCAAGTACGCCATTATTAATGTCAAGCTAATGAAATTTTCCAACCACTCGAAACTGCGATGGAGAATACTAAGCGTATCGTTGCCTGTTTGATAACAGGACTAAAAGTTTCTGAGTAATCAATACCTTCTTGCTGAGTGAAACCCCTAGCAACCAGGCGCGCCTTATACCTCTCAATACTACCATCAGATATGCGTTTAATTTTATAGACCCATCGGCTACCAACAACATTCATGGATGAATGAAACGACACTAAAGTCCATGTACTGTTTGTGCGTAGCGCCTGAATTTCCTCACGCATAGCATTATACCAAGCCTCATATCTGTTAGAATCATTAAAAATAAGTGGCTCATGCGAGGGAGGAGTAACTACCCGACTGAAGGAGGTAGCAGATGAGGCTACCGTGGTGATGGTCAGTGCTTTCTTAGGTTGTCTCGGACGAAGAACCATGGGGTGTTTAGAAACAGCGGGACAAGGAGCAGTAGTACCTGTACCTGGAATGTGCTGAAGAGGATAAGAGGAGAGGTCAACACAAAGTTGTAGACTAGGAGGTGAATCCAGGGAGGTGCTGGGCTGCACCACAGACGATGGTGAAGCTGCTGTCGGAATGGAGATTTCGGCTGCAGACCGAGGCTATGCCGCTCCTGAAACCTACAAATCAGAACCTGTTCCTGGACAAAAATCATTGGAAAGACAAGCATGTGGTGACAGTATGGCTGTGCGGGATGGTGAAGCAGGGTCAGCTGAAATAACGGGCAAAAAAGGGTTGGTATTTCTACTGATTTGGGAATGGGTAGGCTCAAAACATGGAGGGGGATGCAATGATGGAAGATAGGTAGGTGTAGTGGTTGGTACCGGGTTAATTGTTACCTGTTCAGACTTCTTAAAAGGAAAGACACTTTCATGAAAATGAACATGACGGGATACATAGACACGATCAGACTCTAAATCAAGACAGTGATAACCAAGATGAGACAAGCTATAACCTAAGAACACACATGGAGAAGACCGAAAATCTAGATTATGAGCATGATATGGACGTAAGAATGGCTAACAAAGACACCCAAAAGTACATATGAAGTTATAATCAGGAGTGCGATCAAACAAGCACGCAAAAGGAGATTTATTTTGAAGAACAAGAGTAGGCATGCGATTAATAAGATATACTGATGATTCCATATCATAGTTCCAAAAACACAATGGGGCATGACACTGGCCTAAAAGGTTTAGGCCAGTTTCGACAACATATCTATGACGACGTTCAACTGTGTCATTTTGTTCATGAGTATGAGGACAAATTAGGCGATGGTGAATGCCAATGGTTTCAAAAAATTTATTTAATTTTTGATATTCACCACCCCAATCAGTTTGAACAGATTTAATTTTAAGAGAAAACTGACGCTCGACAAGAGTCTGAAAACGTTGAAACGTGGATAATACATCAGATTTCACAACAAGTGGATAATACTAGATATATTTAGTGTGCGCATCAACAAAGATAATAAAATAACAAAAACCATCAGAAGAAAACACGGGAGAAGGTCCCCAAACATCACTAAAAATTAATTCAAGTGGGTTTGACGTTTTGTGACTCGTCGGTCATAATGACAAACGGGACGATTTTTCTAAAGGACATGCTTGACATTGAGTAAACGATTGTCTAGACAAAAAAAATATTTTATTTTTGGAAACTAATAAATTTAAAATGCAAGGAGTTGGATGACCTAAACGACGATGCCATAGGTCGGCAGTCGCGGAAATGCAAGGAGATCAAAAAGCTTGAGGAACTGACGTAGCCGAAGACTTTAAGAGAACATAAAGACCATCATGACTCCGACCAAAAAGAAGAACTTCCTTGGTGACAAGATCCTTCACATAAAACACAGAATCATGAAATTCAAAATAAACATGATTATCACGATAGAATTTCTGAACAAATAACAACGGTTTGGTAATGTGAGGTACGCGAAGAACATTAGTTAATGTAAACATATGTTTTGGGGAATGTAAAATAGAATGTCCAACATGGGATATGTCATGGGCCTTACCATCACCAACATGCAAGAAATCATTACCAAGATAAGGTGCAGAATCAGTTAGAGTTGCAAGATTCGGTGTCACGTGTTGATTCGCGCTGGTGTCGGGAATCCAAGTTGCAGCAGCGGAATCATGCACAACAGCAAGATGAGCAGATGGTTGTTGTGTGCTGCTACTGAAATTGGAGCATTGAAAAGCTAAATGGCCGAAATTGGAGCACAATTGGCAGCGTACATGCTGCTGTCTAGACCACCCCTGATTCTGCCACAAATCAGCAGAGTTACGCCGGGTCTGCTGCCATGAATTCTGCCGCCAGTCTGCAGTAGATTGGCTCCTATTTTGGCCTGAAAATTGGTTGTAATTGGGACGCCAATTACCCCTATAACATCCGTTGTTTCGGCTGTGATTAACCATCACATGATTAGCAGAAATCATGGGTGTTGGCAGCAGTGGTGGCTGCTGCAGCAGAGAAGAAAATGAAGAGCTGACAGCCATGGAATGAAAGGAATTTTTGTGCAGGAATTCATGAGTAAGAAGATGGCTGTGAAGATCAGCATATGACAGCGATTCTGTCTTGGTTATGAGGCTAGTTACCAAGTCTTTGAACTCACCGCGAAGGCCATGAAACACATAGAGATTGAAATCTTCAAGGGATATAGGACGACTAGTAGTAGTCAATTCGTCAAACAACGCTTTTGCTTGCTGCATATACATACTAATCAAAGCATCACCTTGCCGAAGGTCTTGAAAAGAGTCATGAAGTTGCATGATACGGGAATTAGAAGGAGAGGCAAGGGCCTTCTCAAGAGTGCGCCAAACACAATGCGAAGTAGAATAATCAACCACAAGGTGCAGCACATCTACGGATATATAGGAGAGGAGGGCACTCAAAATAATTTGATCTTGTTGCTTATAACGAAGAAAGGAAGGGCTGATGGCAGAGGAACTGGCAGCCAAAGCGTCAATCAGATGAGCTGGAGGACACGGCAAGGAGCCATCAACAAAGTGAAAAACACCTTAACCAAGGAGATATGGCTTCATCTGCATTCTCCAATAAAGATAATTGGTGTTCATGAGTTTCAACAAAACAATATGGTGGGTGTTTGATAGGGGAACCATTGTTGAAGTGGGTGTTTGATAGGGGAACCATTGTTGAAGTGTGTGTTCCCATGAAAGGCAAAGGAGAGGAAGAAGAATCAAACACATGCTCCACATTAGGAGATTGTTCTCGGCCAGCAGCAGGAGCATGGCTGGCCGGTGATGATGCAGCTCCGGTAGAAGGGGAGATGTCAACGGCGGCAGCAGGGGAGTCCATGGGAAAGAAGAAATTAGGGTCGGCTATAGGGGGAGAGAAAAAAAAGTTTTGACGAACGAGGGCTCTGATACCAAGTTGAGAATAATTAGGAGGCTTAACCTAATAGTTAGTCAACCCTTTCTATATATATGAGTAGGGCAATATACAATAGTAATGGTGGAGATTACCACATAAGAATATGACTATAATATTTCCTATTTAATTACATGCTATAATATTACATGACTAGAGATTCTGATAGTTTAATCTGCCATAAACCCTCTTCACGATCAGCTATATGCACTGTTAACGGTAGTACCTCCCCGATTACAGGGGAAAGATCTATCATTTTAACTAATTCTACAACACTAGATATTGTGCTTGCTGTTCCATCTCTTGCGTATAATCTCATGTCGGTTAGTCAAATTATGACTACTCTTGAGTGCACGGTAATATTTTGGCCTCTTTTTTGTGTTTTTCAAGACATTCTAACCTAAAAGATTCTTGGTTATGATGTTGGACGGGGCAACCTGTATTATTTGGAATTAACAGAACAAGAGGGGTTAAAGTTGGGTCATGCGCATCAGACAAGAAGTACAGATCAAGCTAACGCTCTCGTATGGTTGTGGCATCTATGACTCAGACATCTTTTATTTGAGTACCTTAAGAAGTTACAACCACATTTATTTTTTAGTTTAAGTATTTTTGGACTTTCAGTGTAAAATTTATGAACTGGCGAAAAGCCACCATATTTCCTATTTGCCATGTTTGAATAAAAGTGTAGAACCATTTGCAGTCATTCATTCTGATGTTTGGGGTCCTGCAAAGGTTTCATACTTTACTAATGCATGGTATTTTGTTATATTTATTTATGAATGTACTCGGATGACCTGGATATATCTTCTTCGAAATAAAAGTGAAGTAGGTACAATTTTTCAGGAATTTCAGAAAATGTTGTTGACTCAATACCAAACACAGATTCGTACACTTGAATCCAATAATGGTATGGAGTTTATGGATCAAATGCTAGGTAGTTTTTTAAGACATCATGGAATTCGACATCATACATCCTACACGTATACTTCATAGCAGAACAGATTGGCAGAAAGAAAGAACAGGCAGATCATGGAAATTGTTCGTGCTTTGCTATTTGGCATGAATCTGCCAAATTACTATTGGGGTTAGACAATCAAATCACTTGTTTACTTAATGAATCGAACACCATCAAGTGCAATTGAATTTCAATCTCCTCAACAGAAAATGAAATCTCTTCTCTAGGTTCCTTATTTACCAAATTTGGAACCACGGGTATATGGTTGTACGGTACATGTCCACATCCCTAAAGTTCTACGAAGCAAACTAGATCCTTGTGTTAAGCGGTGCGTGTTTGTAGGTTACTTGAAGTTTCTAGAAAGGATATCAGTGTTATAATCCTCACCATCAAAAGTTACATGTAACCTTGGACGCATCATTTCGAGAATCTGAACCCTACTATTCAGGGGGAGTTCTTGAGTATTCTCTTTAGGAGGAGAGTAACAATGAAAAGAATGAAGATATATTCAAATTACAGGGAAATGAGACCAAGCTGTGATAATAACCTAAAATTCTGGATAGACCGAAATGATCTCAGTAATGACCCCTTATGTCTCTGAAATTACCAACGCTGACACCATTAACCAAAAAATCAACCAAAAAAATCTCTTCTCGATCCCCTCAAGTACCCCTAAATCCTATTCCTAATGACATAAGTGAAATTCATGTCTTAAAAGATAATGTAATCAATAGATACCCACAAAGACTAAACTAGGTAGTCCTAAAGAAACAATATGAACCTGATCCCAAAAACAAAACTAAATACTCCATCAGTAACTATTTCTTTACCCATAGATTATCGGAATCATATGTATTTACTGTTAATCAATTATCTAATGTGTCTATTCCTAGTATTGTACAGGATGCATTAGCAGACCCTAAGTGGACTAAGGCGATGAATGAGGAAATGGAGGCACTTCAGAAGAATAACATTTGGGAGTTATGTCAATTACCAAAAGGAAAGAAGAAAGTTGGGTGTAAATGGGTATTCACAGTGAAGTTGGATGCAGATGAGAGTATTGATAAATACAAAACAAGGTTAGTCACGAAGGGATATATGCAGAAGTATGGAGTGGATTATCAAGAAACTTTTGGCCTAGTTGCAAAAATGAGCATCATCCGGATTCTCATATCTATAGCAGTGAATGGAGACTGGGCCTTACAACAATATAATGTCAAGAATGCCTTCCTAAATAGAGATCTTGAAGAAAGCGTATATGGAATTACCACCTGGAGTTAAGACCAGATTCGCATGTGAAACTAAAGTATGCAAATTAAAAAAGGCATTATATGGCCTAAAGCAGTCGCCGTGGGCATGGTTCGGAAGATCCTCATCCACGATGATGGAGTTTGGCTATAAGCAAAGTAATTCAAATCATACTTTGTTTATAAAACACAAATGAGGAAAGGTAACGACATTAATAGTATATGTGGATGATATGGTTTTAACAGGAGATGATCCAAAAGAAAGAAAGGCATTACAACAATTTTTGGCATCGAAAATTGAAATGAAAGATCTTGGACAACTAAAGTACTTCTTAAGGATTGAGGTCTCAAGGTAAAAAAAGTAGGGATATGTCTATCACAATGAAAATATGTGTTAGATTTATTGGCAGAAACCGGAATGCTTACATGCAAACCGGTAGATACACCTATGAAAATGAATCACAAACTGGGACAAGCAGAAAATCAGACGTCAGCGGACAAAGGATGTTATCAACGGTTAGTTGGAAAACTAATATACTTATCACATACTAGGCCAGGCATCACTTATGCAGTCAGTGTGGTAAGTCAGTTCATGCATTCACCTAGAGAAGAACATATGGAAGTTGTATATCGGATCTTAAGTTATCTAAAAAATGCACCCGGAAGAGGACTTCTATTTTCAAAAAGGAAGATCCAAGATATTAAAGGGTATACAAACTGAATTTGGCAGGAAATCAGACTAATAGGAGATCGACATCAGGATATTTTACGTTCATAGAAGGCAACCTTGTCACTTGGAGAACTGAGAAGCAGAAAGTGGTCGCAAGGTCAAGTGAAGAAACAGAATATCAAGGCATGGTTCATGGTGTGTGTGAATTACTATGGATTAAACGGGTATTATAAGACTTGAGAATTGATTATGGAACATCTATGAGTTTACACTATGACAATAAGGCAGCTATCAAAATTGCTCATAATCCTGTTCAACATGATCGTACCAAACACGTTGAAGTCGACCGACACTTCATTAAAGAAAATCTTGATCAGAAAATTATACAACTTATGTTTGTTCGGTCTGATGATCAGCTAGACGATATTCTCACAAAGGCAGTCTCGGAAGGGCATTCTATGACGCAATCGACAAGTTGGGCATGATAAATATCTACGCTCCAACTTGAGAGGGAGTGTTAAAATATGGTCGTTAATTTCCAAATATGGACATTATGTAAAGTAGGGATAAAATAGCTTTTATTTTTGCTAAATTAGTCTTGTAATTAGTCTATAAGTTCAGTCTCAATTGTAATGGGAAAAACACTCTGAAAAGATACATTCATCCAGTTGACAGTTTTTACATGCAAAACTTGCTTTTATAAATGCACTCACCAAAGCATAAGAAATAGAACCGGTTCGAGATCTATGCTATTGAAAAGTTTAACCCAATTCAAGGTTGGGAAAAGAAATTAGCAAAGCTAAATTTGTTTAATGACATAATTTTAGGATTTTAATAAAATAACTAGGACCATGTTGGGGAATTCTTTTTTGAGTAATTAAGGGTTTTTGTTTGAGTTTATTACAGTATAGTTTAAAATTTAAATACTAGACAGAATAAAAACATAGTCGTCATTATTTTAAGCAGACAAAACAGAATAGATATCAAATTGAAGAGATGGTAGTTATTTCTCGTGAGTAGGCTAAGTGCAATATGTAGTGGCAATCCAGTCAAATAAATATTTTCCATCTACTTGTCTGCTGGAAGAATAAAGGTGCTAAATTATTGGACCTTAGCATTTGATATAGATGAAAAAAGGATCGGATCACTGTAGCCAATGAAAAGAGATATGGCCTGTGATGGTGGCCGGTGGCTGCAACCCACTTTGAGAAAAGTGATGCGTCGTGGCACACGAGAGGAATAGAAAGGGAGGGAGGGAGTGGGGCTCTCATTTCTTTATGAGCGTAAGCGGGCATCGCACCACCTTTGTCGTACGATAATTCAGCAAAAGAAAGAGCATCCACGAATGGCATGATGATGTGTGTAGCGCCCACCCATCACCAGGATTTCATTAAAATAAATAATATTACTGCCTACTTTTTTCATAAGCTGCTATTAAACTATGAACATGGTCCATGTAACAGGCAACAAAAGAGTTCTACTACATCACTTCACCCCAACCATCCCTCTCTCTCTATGTCTCGGGTCAACGCCAAAACCATAAAGAAAACAACAACCAGGTACATGCCAGTGTTGTTGCCCTCGGTAATCGGTATAGTATGTTTGAGTCTAGTTTAAAATATTTTTTTATTAGAAATGTATTGAAATAATTTTAAAAAAAATTTACAGATTAGTTTTCATGTTAATCTAAAAACAATAAAATTTATTAATTTAAATTAAAAATAATTAAACAAGTGATGGCAATTGCAATCAATGACCAGATAGAAAGTACAAGGCATCTAATTAAACAAAAAGATGAGAAAAATAAACATGATACAATGACAAAAATCACATCTCAACCGTCAAAATAAACCAAAAGAGTCACCATCACTGTCCATAAACAAAATTACAAAAAGACTCAAAATAATAACAATAACACATCCCTACTGAAATGAAACCTTTATAAAAATGATGATAATCATCATCAGATCCCCTACATCAACAAAGACCACACACCAGCAACTCCAATCAAAGCACCAGCCACGGTGGCTCTGTTCAAGCCAGCCGCGTTTCGATGAGATGAAGGAGAAGCGGCGTCACTTGGAGGCGCAGCTATAGAGCTAGGAACAGGGGCCACGGGAGAAGGAGGTGAGCTGGCTGGAGACGAAGAAGGAGATGTGGATGGAACGGTAGCAGGAGGTGGAGCAGGGACTGCTGGAGCGGGAGTTGGAGCTGGAGTTGAAGGTGCAGCGGGAGATGGTGATTTGGTTGGTGGAGCTGCTGGTGCGGCTGCTGGTGCCTGAGCCAAGGCTGAACCAGCTAAGAGAGCCAAGAACATCCAGCACACCAAGGTTTTGTAAGCCATTGTTATTGAAAGGTATCAACGAACGAGAGGAGGGGAAGTAAAACGAGAGGGAGAGAGTCGGATGAACGAGGTCGACAATGTGGTATTTATACAGAGAAAGGAGGGCTAAGGTTAAGGTTAAGGTTTTTAGTCGGTTTAAGGGACAAGGCAATTTCCTGTTTGTTTGTGAAATTGCAATTGAGTACCCGTTTGATCTCTAATTAGAGGGGCGAAGAGTGTGATTTTGAAGGAGAATAACGCCAGCCGTTAAATTATTTGATGGTTCGAAAACGCGTTGATTTTAATCTTCTTCTGTATTTGGGGTTTTAGTAGAAATTGTTTGTTATTATTTTTTTATTCTAAAATATATGAAAGTGTTTTTTTTTTTATTTTCTTATATTAATATTTTAAGAAACTAAAATATAATCCAACTGCACAAAAAAATATTTTAAAAAAGAAAATAAACGAAGTTTTCATTCATTATGAACAAATATTATGGTCAGCTCGTGTTGCATCCTTTTTCTGCTCCATATAGCAGGTTCGTTTTTGTCGTTAGAGCGTGAGATGTCAGTGGATAAAAAAAAAAAAGTGCTTAGAGATAATTGTGTGATATTCTTCTATGTCACATTCTTATAGTTACTCCTGTGTCTTTATGTTTGGTGATTTGCAAGTATTTAGGAAACTAGAAAATAGACCAAAATTGGAATATCTTGTGGATTCAAACAGTGTTTGAGGAAAAGGACCCGTTCTTGTTGTTGAACAAGGACAGGAAATGATGCTATCCCCCCGAGCTAAAAAAAATAAAATTGTCACCACTCCCGACTTTTATTTTCTAAGTATTGTATATAAAATCAAAGAGTTTATTAATATATATATATATATATTTATATATTACTCTAGATAAAAAAAAACTATTGCTCAAACTAAAAAACAAAAAACATAATATTTTTTTAGTTTGTTTTCTATGTAGTCATCCAAAACACAAATTTAACAAGTTAATCTAGATTAAATACTTTTTATATTCATTATTTTCCAATATCTTTGACATGCAGTTAGTTAAGTTGGCTTCCATCACTTTTTATATTTTTTTCAGTAAAGTAATTTTTTTTTTTTTTACTCAAGTCATAAGTTTTTGGTATATATACATAGGTTTACTAGAGTCATTTTTTTAGGTATATTTTTTAAAAAAATGATGTTGATTTTAGACACGTAAAAGGTCAAACTTTGTATCAATAAGTTATATATTGAGAAGGTGGATCAACTTGGATGTTCTTTGTCATTTCTATTGTGGAATATCTAAGATCATAAATGTTTTAAATTCAATTAACAATCTTAATTTTTTGAATAACATACATACACAAGCAAGTTGATAATTTCATAGTTTTTTTAATTTTTACCGAGATTTGTACTAAAATTTATGGTGGAGTCTCCCCTATAATAAGAGGTTCCAAGTTTCAATAAATTACATTACACTTTCAATTTTATCATTTCATAACCGGATCTAATCATTCTAAATTCATAAATAACTCATAATTATCAACTCAACACATTATATTCGATATCAAAATACAATTTAAATTAGATAATAGCAAGGCATCATATAAGTTTCATAGTATCTCATCATATAAATTGCCTCAAATATAATAACATCAACCCTACCCAAAAACCTTTGTAAAAAACTCATTTATTGGTTCCTTCAACGTTTTTTTCTTAGATCTTATGATTGGTCCAATTGAAACATTTAGTGAATTATTTATAATGTTTGTGAATTGATTTGCATCAATATAATATCAAATTTTGAGATTCCTGATATCTTACTATATATTTTTTTTATTATTAGAAAGAAAAAAATCTTGCTCGAAGCATATTATAGAACATCTAGTAGATACTATAAATTTAACCAATAATAGATATTAAGATAATAATATTAATAAGTAATTAACTCATTTAACTTATAGGATGATTGCAACAATCATGATTGTAGTTTTCTTGTCATGATTGTGACAGATTCTTGCCCATTTTTGTCATTGTCTGACAAGTGAATAGCAACAAAAAAATGTATTTGGTTAGACTTAAATACAAAAAAAAATAGTTTCTTCAATAATTTTGTTTTTAATTACAAATCTTTATGGATGGAATCATCTTTTTAAAAAAATATGCAAATGGGTTTGAGTTGATCTTTTGAAAGAAATAGACAGAAAAAAGTTAACTCCATTAGAAAAAGTTAACTCCATTATTAAAGAATAAGTTATACCCTATGGAAAAATTATTAAAAATAGTAAAAATAGATTATTGTAGAATTTAATAGCATAATTACATTTTTTTTTCTTCAGTGCAAAAAATTTTACTCTTGGCATTGAGGGTATGTTCACCTTTTCCTCTACACTTGTTGACATTATCTAATTATTTATGGGTATTTTCATCTTTTTCTGTATTTTTTTAACAGTAAATCTATGGATTTGTACATGAAAATAGACAAAAACAAAATGAAGAAAGGTCATGGGCATTTCTGATTTTTTAAAATAATTATGAACAGTGAATTAACATTTTTACCCTGAGGTGCAACAAAATCAACAAGTTAACAATGAGGACATTTTTAGTTTATCACGGTTGGGTAAGCAGTGAAATTAAAATACCATTAGAAACAACAAAAACAGAAGGTTGTTGTTGGGACATAATGATATTTTGATTCCAAGTTTTTTGTTATTATCGTCAACTTGAGGGGTGTTTAGGTAATTCCATAAAAAATTAAGGTAACTACAGGCGTGTCTGTTGGACGCCCCAACTTTTGTCTTCTGTACACGCCTTTCACTCGACGTGTTCAGGTGTCCTGTAGTTGGTAAAAATGTGTGGTCATTATGTCTCCGGATGTGCTCTCGTGTCTTCTTCCACATGGTAGCGTGTGTGTCGATGGATGACGGGTGAACAATTGTCAGTGGTTGATTATTTCTATTTTTCACCCCTTTTCTCTCTTGTGCAGTGACAAAATACATGTCGGTCTTTTTGTTTATGGGTTTTTCAATTCAGTCCCTTGTCTTTTTATTTCGTTTTCTTCCTAGTTTCTTATATATAAGTTTTTTTCAATTTTACCCTTTAGTTGAAATTAATTATATATGTTGTTTTTCATTTCAACCCTTATTCTTTTTTTTTTGTTCCTTTAATTTTGTCATTTTACAGGTTTTGATTTGTTTCATATTTTGTCCTCCAATTGAAATTGTTCACATATGTTATTTTTCATTTCGGCCCTTATTCTTTTGATTTCTTTTTAAATCCATTTAATTTTTTTCAATCTTAAGGTTTTGTTTATTGCAGTTTTGTCCTCCGATTGAAATTTATTATATATTTTGTTTTTCATTTCAATCCTTATTCTTTAATTTAGTTTTATTTCCTTTGATTTCTTTTATCATTCTTGGACAAACTTTGTTTTTTGTCCGTACTTATGTTTCAATACTTTTAATTTTAGGTTTTGATTTTTGTCATGTTTTTTTTCTTTTTTTTCAGTTTAGTCCTGAAAATTAATTTATTTTGGTAATCAATTTAAAATTGATATTTCTTCTTTTTTTTTCCTTTTTTCTTTGTTGTTATTACTATTTCTTCGTTAGATCAAATGATTTTTTTTATTCTCATACTATTTATTTTGTTTTTTTTCTTTTTTGTTAAAGTTTTGTTTTTTTTATTCTTCAAAATAATTTCATGGTTTTTATTTTTTATGTAATAATAATGATAAGTTTAGTGAATTTTTTTTAATTGTTTTATTGCTCTCTCTTTTGTAAAAAGGGTTTTTCTTTTTTATCATTCTTTAGGCTAATTTAATAATTTTCAGTATTTGGGCAATAATGGTAATGATATTTTAATTGTTATAGTCATAAGAATAATAGCGACATAGTAATTGATTTTCATTAATATTTGTTTTCTATATATAGGTAGAAAATAAATTATTTATTTTTGTTGTTTAGTTATTGTAGATGTTTATTAAATGAGTTAATCCTAATACAGTGAATTCAATTATTTAGGTATCCAAATCTTTTTCTTTTTTTAATAGCGACTATAATTTTATGCTAGTGAGTTCGTTCAAACTTGTTCAACAAATAAATTCATATTTTTGCGTTGAAAAAATATGAGTCTGGATGCATTTATTTGATTGCTATTATTTACTATTTTGTTAAAGTTTTTTGGTTTTTTGTTTAATTCGTCAATATAATTTTATGATTTTCCTTGCTTACACAATAATAATAATAAATAATAATAATATTTTTTGTGATATTTTTACAATTGTTTTCTTGCTTTCTCTTGTGTTACATTTTGTATTGTTGAGAACAATTTAATAAAAGTCATTGTTTAAAGAGTAATAATAATGAAAATGATGATAAAAATAATTTATTATAATAATTGCAGTGCTTATGGTATTCATAATTATGGCTATGGTGCAAATAATAACACTAACTCATAAAATAATGTCAACAATGACAAATTTTATTAGAAATCAAACGATTATAATAATTATTTTCATGATGCTAATAATATTAATTTTTATTTGTTCATTAATTATTTTCCTTTATTCTTCAAATCAAATAGTATTTTTTTATGCTACTAATATTTTTTGAGTTTTTGCCTTCAATCATAATAATAACAATTGAAATAATAGTTAAATAATTTATCATTTAATGTTGAATTTATTAAAATTAAGTTTTGCAACTTCTTTATATTTATTGTTTAAAAAATCTAATATGCTGAATTAATGGCTTAGAAGAATTCTATGACTCAATATTGTCTTTAATTTTTTTTAATCTTATTTCATTAAAATTTTATTAATTAACATTAGTATTAAACACAAATAATTGTCTTATTTAACTTTTTAATTATATTTCAGCTATTTTTCATTTAATTTTTTATTTAGTTTTGATTTCTTTAATTTGCTTGGTTCTTCTAGGACAATCTCTATTTTTTTTTAATATTTATGTATTTGTACTCTTTGTTTTGGTTTTTAATTTTTATAATCTTCTCTTTTATTGGAATTTTATTTTTATTCAATTTAGTCTTGAAATTTTAATCTATATTGATAATCATTTTAAAACTGATATTTTTTTTCCTTTGTTCCTTTTTTTATTCTTATTTTTGTTTATTCTTCAAATCAAGTGACTTTTTTAAATGCTAATAATATTTATTTTGATTTTGTGATTTATTTTGGTTATTTTTATTTGCTCTTTTGTTAAAGTAATTTGGTTTTTGTTTAGTCTTCATGATACTTTTATGGTTTTCATTGTTGACACAATAATAATAATAATAATAATCTTAATAATTTGTTTTTATATTAATCTTGTGTTACATATTTTTATGGTTATTCTTTGGGACATTATGATAATATTCATTGTTTAAATAGTAATAAAGATTATAATATTGTTAGCAAGAGTCATTTATTATAATGATTGTAGTGCTTATAGTATTAATAATAATGTTTATGGTGCCAATAGTAACAATAAATAATAAAATAATATTAAGAATATTAATAATAATAAATTTTATTATAATTAAAAAAAATTATAATAATTATGATATTTATATTTTGTTACTCTTCAATCCATTATATTTATGAGACAACACAATAATTATATATATTGTTTCTATTTTATGTGTTTTTTATTATTCAATCCGACAATCCTCGGGAAATAAGAAATTGATAAGATGGTACAACATAATGTTTTTAGGAGCACATTGTTTCAGGAAAAACAAAATATAAAAAATATCTCCTTAATTTATTATTGTTTTGATAATGAAATTTTAATTAAAAATAAGTGATTACTAAGTGAAATACATTGACTAAGATGAAATAATATAACCTCTCTAAGGAGCATGCTTATAATGTTTATTAGCATTGGTTAAGATGAAATAATAAAACTCTTGTTTCTAATAAGTTTGATGTCGTGCTGTTCGGAAAAATACGGACACGTGGCATTTATCTAGGTCATTAATGTCGAAAGACATTTATTTGGAGCCATGCCTGTTCTTAACAGATCCAAAACCTTAAGGCCCAATTATCGTGGGCCACGCTCTCCTCATTAACAGTTGAAGTGAAACCTCAATCCAAGAATCCATGCTTTGCTTTTTCAGGGTTTCTCTAGGGTTTTGGAGCTTCCAGTAAAACCCTAATTTCCAGAACCCTTATCATTCCGAATCCAAAAATTTAGCCTTCACCAATGGAGGGATTGAATAAATCAGATTCAAGATTATAATTGATCACTATGTGAAACAGCAGCTCAATATTTGAGGACGACAATGGTTTCTTTTGACAACATATTTTAATCAAATTTAAAAATTCATCATTCAGTCGAGTTAAAATTTTCATAATTTGAATATTATATAGATTACATATTATATAGGTTTTGTGGAGAAGTTATAGAATATTTTATTCAATAAATTGTCTCTTATTAAAAAGATAAATGAAGTTAATTACTATTTATTAAAAAATTAAATTCATATTTATTGATAAAATCCTGAAACGGTGGTTAAAAAAACATTTATCTACGTTCAAAATGTACTTTATTGTGTAGAAGTTAGAGGAAACTATATTTAATGAATTGAGACCATTAATGAAATAATGTGTATTACTAAACATAATTGACCGAAAAGAGTTATTTGTTTTTTTAAAAAAAACAAGTATTTTGGCTTAAAAAAGTAATTTTATTAAAGTTAGAGAAGACATTATTCAATAAACTGAGACAATTAATCTTATTAGAAAGATATAAAAATTGAAATTAATTTCTCCATATTAAAAAATTAGCAAATAATTTTTAAGAAAATTTAAAATGGTATTCTAAAAAATGTATTTTTTATGAAAAAATTATAGAAGGTTAAAACAATGAATTGGGATCATTAGTGAAACGAGGGTCATATTAAAAAAAGATAAAACAAACCTAATTTCGAGAAAAATCTAAAAGAGAATTGTTAAGAAAAACACTTATTTTTGTTGAAAATATACTTTCTCCAGAGAATTTATAGAATATTTTATTCAATAAATAGAGACATTAATGAAATGACATGTCTCATTAAAGATATTATAAATGACTAATATGCGAGATAGTTCTGTGACGATATTTATGTGACGAAGGAGTTGGGATTCTCATCATCAGGATGTAACGTAGAAGATTGTTTTTTTTTTTTTATTAATGTAGTTCTCAGATCAGTCAATCTGTACATATCTATATTAATTTTACAGGTCTTAAAGTTAATAACCATATAAATCTATTATCATCATTAAATTAATAATTATAGAATTCGAACCTAAAACCAGAATAAAAATATCTTTTTTAGTCTTAATGTTTTACGAGAATAACTTACTAGATGTTATAGTTAAAAAATTATTTGATTTTGCTCGTAGGAAGAGAGGACGAGTTATTTGATTATTGGATTGTCCTGCACCTTGCTGCTATTTGATTATATCAACAGTGTGCCAGATTGTAGCTTCGAGGGCTCGCGATTCATGCACCTTGCTGCTATTGACAACATAACTTTCACACAGACCTCAGAATTATTAATTGGGCAGGCAGATTGTCATTTTTATCATACCTCTATAAAAAAGAACATGAAAAACACCCGGCGGTAAATTATGAATTCACAGTAAATAGGAGCTTCGTTGTGCGATTTGGCAAGTTTATTTCGTGCGAGAGACAACATCATGAACTTCAATTCACAGGTGAAACACCCGGCGGTGTAAGCTTTGAACCTCTTACACTTCTCTTTATAAATTATACACGTTTGGAAGATTTGTTCATTCACACCATTTAAGTTTTATTGATCAATCGATTTTCTATTATACATGCTCGTTGTAGATTTGTAATATGTTTTTTCTTTAATTTATTTATTTTTATTTATTTATTTTGAAAAATTAGATATATTGTTCGATGAAGATGGATTCACATATATGTCTTTACTGGTTTGTTGTACATTTAATTTTATGGATTTGAAATTGAGGTATAAAGCTAAAGAAGAAGAGAGAAGAGAGAAAGTTGATGAAAAGAAAAACTACGGGTTAGAAGAGTTGGTAACATTATACTTTTTATTGAATTCATCAAAAACTATCTAATGTTTAGAAAAATATGATATAAATACTAAACCAATACGAGTGCGTATATGATATTGCGGGTTTGGTGTCCCCATCATCTTTCCTTAAATTAAAATTTTTTAACTCCGTTGAATATAGTGCAACACAACTCAAATAATGCTTTCAAATATCATGATTAAAGCTCATATAATATATTTTTAATACTCCAAGTATATATTTGTTGAAGTTTATTATACCTTATAAAAGCAACTTGTACATCTAAAGTTATAATAATATGTTTCTTTGGTGCCAAAGATAAAAATAATAAGACAAAACAATAATTCTCAACAATCTCTCAACATTACAATATAAACCAAAACATAATGGGAATTTAAACAGTGTTTTGCATTGTTCATCAAGATTCAGATGTACTATGGATTAGAATAGTAAAACTATATAATAAAATAACTATTATATATATACTAGAACAACAACGAAGTGACTTTGGCCGAGTGGTTAAGGCGTGCGCAACTAAGATCCCCGCAAGAGTTTGAATCCAACCAGCCACGAAAATGAAATTACTTACTAATATAACTATTTTTTTTATACTACAATTGCATGACAAGTCGTTTGGCCGAGTGGTTCAGATGTGCGGTTTTCCTCGTAGCGAGAGTTCAAATCTCTCAGGCTACGAAATTGCAATTTTAATAGTAGTGAACAATGAAGCTACTGTTCATTACTGTTTGAAAAAGTGATTTTCTTTTTTTTAGCTAGGTTTTTTTTATAACCAGAGTGTTCGAGCTAGCTTACTGTTTGAAAAAGTGATTAAATCTCTGGACCTCCTTTTTTATACATTTTTTCCTATTTTTTTCCATTTAATTTTTTTTGGTTTTTTTATAACTAGAGTGTCTAGGCCAGCTTACGTGCACAATGATATATATATATATATATATATATATATATATATATATATATATATATATATATATATATATATATATATATATATATATATCTCCGAACCCACTTTTTTTTTACATTTTTTCCTGTTTTTTTTTCCCACTTATACATTTTTTTTGGTTTTTTTATAACCGGAGTGTTCGGGTCAGCTTACGCTCGCCACGAATAATCCCCAGAACCACTTTTTTTAACATTTGTTTTCTGTTTTTTTTTCCACTTATAATTTTTTCTCTTATAACCGAGGTATCCGGGTTAGCTACTAGCACCATGACTATTATTTTATAGAATAGCTAAAGGAGATAGCAATTTCAAACAGTAATGAACAGTGATTTCAACTGCGGTTTTCGTTGTTCATTACTCTTTGAAAAGGTTAATTCAACTGTGGTTTTGGTGGGAGATGGCAAGGGTGTTTGAGAATGCGTTTGGAAAGTTTTTTTTTGAAAAAAAAATAAAAACAAATTATTTTTTATTTTAAATTATAAAAAATTGGTGTTTCTAGATAATTTTGATGTGTTGATGTCATGATTTTTAAAAAAATTAAAAATATATCATTTTGATATATTTCTGAACGAAAAATACTTTCAAAAGCAACCTGAACCACACTCTTAAATAGGCACGACATGTGGTGGAGGTGAAAGGTAAAAGGCGAATTGAATTGCTAGCTAAATTTTGTCATTTAAATGACATTTATTATATATGTGTTTTTTATTTTGGTCCTTATACTTTTAATCTTGGATTTTATTTTAATTCCTTATATATATATATATATATATATATATATATATTTCTTAAATGGTTTCTATTTTTGTCTATGTTTATATATACATGCTCTTAGTTTTTCTCTTATTTTTATTATTTCCATTGTTATTAAGGTTTTTTTATTTAAGGTTTTTTTACTTATACAATTGATATTTATTATTTTTTCTCTTTGTGTTTTTTATTTTTTATTTTTATTTATTCTTCAAGTCAAATAATTTTTTTAAATCTAATAATATTTATTTTTTATTTTTTTCATTTATTTTTTTTGAATTTTTTTTATTAATATTATTTGTTGAAATTTCTAATTATTAAAGATAGGACATTCATAATAATGATTATTTGTAAGTTTTTTTTTCTTATAAATATGTTAGACTAATTATATGTTTTGATATTTATTTAATATCATGCCTTAATATATATATATATAAATGACCTAGGTTTTGTTTTTAAAATAATAACAATATTCTAAAATACTTTTAATATAATGATATGACAAATATATCTTATAAAATAAAATAAAAAATCTTTTTCTAACAATAATTATGGTATCATCGATAGTATGAACAATAATAATAATTAGAATATGAATTATTTATAATAATATTTATAATGATAGTTATAATAATTGTGACGATTTAACAATCATGATAATATCAATAATAATTGAATAATTCATCAGTTGATTTTATTTTTCTTAGATGTTGACTTCTGTGGCTTTTTTATGCATGATATTTTATATCTAATATCACATAAATAAAAAATATATGAAGTGACACATAGACGAAATAGGTCAAAAAATTGGAGCAATTTATCTACAATGAAAATATATATGAGCCACTTGCCCTCCACTTCATCGTAGCCATAAACAAATTTTTTAACATGCAAGAAAATATTAATGGTCTTAGATTTTTTTTTATAATGCTATATATCTGAGTAAAATAATCAACCTATAAAACTTTTGGTTCTTACTATAGCAAAATTATTTACAATAATAATAATACTAATTATTGTATATTAGGTTTTTATATATTCATTTTATTATGCAAAATGCGTTTAAAATAATGATGATTATTATTTTTAAGGATTTTTCTCTTAAAAATAATTATATATTTTGGTATTTTTTTAATATTAACACCTTAATATATATATATATATATATAAAGTAAGTAAGTAAGTTTTTATTTTAAAAATTCTCAAAGTAATTTAATCTTAGTATTTTGGAATACTTCAAATATAATAATATGAAGAATACAACTTGGAAAAAAAATGAATTTCTTTTTATAACGATAATGATATTGACAGTAATTATATTGTCATTAATAATTAGAATATTAATTATTTATAATAATTGTAACAATGACATCTATAATAATTGTGACAATTTAACAATCATGATAATAACAATAAGAATAATAATCAAGATAATGCATTAATCGATGTTGTTTTGGTTAAAAAATGACTTATGTAACTTTATTATGTATGATATTTCGGATCAAATATTACATGAATAAAAAATATACGAAGTTGCACATAGACATAACATGTGATTTTGTTTTTCACAAATTATCTACAAATACAAAATATATGAGTCACTTGTCTACGCTTCGCTGCATACAAAACCAAATCTTATAATATGTCAAAAAATATTAATGGTTCTTGATTTTTTTTAATAATGCTATACATTAGAGCAAAACAATCAATCTACAAGACTTTCAATTATTTAGTTTTTTAATATATTCATTTTAATATAAAAATGCATTTAAAATACGAAGAGAAATTATTTTAAAGGTTTTTTCTCTTAAACATAATTATATATTTTAATATTTATTTAATATTAATGCCATGAAAATATAAAAAATAACTAACAACTGAAAATTAACTATACATGCATAAAAAAGAGTTTTACTTTCATTTCACACCACAAAGGTGAAATTACTCTGTTTTTTAACCAAAAATTTAGCCTTCACCAATGGAGGGATTGAATAAATCAGATTCAAGATTATAATTGATCACTATGTGAAACAGCAGCTCAATATTTGAGGACGACAATGGTTTCTTTTGACAACATATTTTAATCAAATTTAAAAATTCATCATTCAGTCGAGTTAAAATTTTCATAATTTGAATATTATATAGATTACATATTATATAGGTTTTGTGGAGAAGTTATAGAATATTTTATTCAATAAATTGTCTCTTAATTTTGGTTTTTAATTGTTCATTTTAGATGAAAAAAATCCATTTCTAATAGATTTAATCTATTATAATTTTAGTAATTAAATATTATAATAACTAATTATAATATACACAAAATCAATCAATTTTTTATATAGAAAAAAAAGTTTAACACAGCACGCAGGCAAATAACCTCGTTCAATCTAGGAAATGTCCATGGAATATTCAATTTTTAAACTTTCAAATAGAAAAGCAAACTGGCGGCTCTAAACCTATCCATTGTGCAAACTCTACACCCCCGTTTTGTTCCTCTCTCCTTAACCATTATGAAAAGTAGTTATCTTTCATTCAACCATCTATGTATTTTTATTAGCCCAAAGTTTATATATATATATATATATATTGGCCCTCTTAGTTTTATAATAAGACTCATTATTTTATAAACCAAAAAACTTAGAAACCTAAAAGGGCTATGTTTTATATCAATTTTATTCTGAAATATTTTTTACTGGCCAAAGAAACCAAGTAATTTCAAAACAACTCTTGTCTAATTTTATTTTAAACATGAGATATGCAAATTTAATTTGTTAATTTTTTAAATATCAAATATTTTTTTATAGCATGAATATTTAATGTTTTAAAAAAGTCGATGTTATTAAACTATTACCTATGAATTAAGATGCATTTAGTATCTTTTTTGAAATCTTATCTCCTGTATAAGCTAAACTTTATTTCTTGACTTCGTGATTGATTGAGACAGTGGTTAAAGTTGTTTTTAAAAATGTTATTTGATTATAAATGTATTAAAATAATATTTTTTTTTATTTTTAAAAAAATATTTTTAATATCAGCACATGAAAATGATGTAAAAAAAATAATAATAATAATAATAAAAAAAACAATTAATATATTTAAAATATTTTTAAAACAGAAGGACAAAGACGGTCTTCTATTGAAAGCAGGAAAGAAACGTGTCTAACTGTTACTTGCTAAGAAACAAAGGTCGGTGCCAAATAAAAGAATTCACTGCCATTGCGAGGGTCTAAATTTAATGATGATGAACTGTGGCATGGAGGTTCGAGCCAGCAGCTTTGTCTCTTGCCTTTTGTTTCTGCCCCCGGTCTGATGGTAGCGTGGTCTTGTGGCCCCGGTGTAATTAAAAGAGAGAAGGGGTAAAGCCTCAAAAAGTGAGCTTTGAAAATAAAAGTACTTAAGAAATACCAAAACTTTAAACATCTCCTCCTCCCGCTGGGATTTATAATTATCGTAGCGGTATAGGAGAAAAAGAAGAAGAAGAATTGCCCAATAAAGGGGTTCAAACATTTGGAAGTTGGAGTGAATCGGAGGTGATGGATGGAATGTATGCAGGCATAGTAGAGATTGCTGCGACGCTAGGCTCGACAACAACTGATCCTTTACATGACTTTCTTAAACATGGAGGTAACGTGGGCCATGTCGGGGAACACTGCCCTCAACAGCTTCCAGCACTCTCCACGAATTATTGCTCTGTAAGTATAAACCATAACTTTCTGTGTCGTTTTGGCTCTGTCTATCTATCTAATCAAGACGTGAAGTTTCGGGGTGTAGGTTTCTTAGACATCTTCAATGTCCACTGTCAGACAATCGAAAATTCGAACACCCAACCCATGTTACTCAAAGCTGAGAAAACACACTGCTTTTTCCTGGAGCCGAAAACTACCACACATACCAACATGTGTTTTTCTTCTTAAATTGTTGTGTTTGTCACATTCATTTGTTTGGTCGGTAGAAGACAATATTAGTCCGTTGCTAATGTCAAAGAGATTGACAATGTAACAGCCTCACGTCTTTCGGTGGTGCTTGCTAATTGACACGATCATAATAATCATAATAATAGAAGAACTTGACACAGCAGCAGTACTGTCTTTAAATACTAGTGGTTGTTTGTAAATGTAATCATTAATGTTTTTAAAAATATTTTTTATTTAAAATTATTTTAAAATGATATATTTTTAAATTATTTTTGTTATTAATATATGAAAATAAAAATGATTTAAAAATATTAATTTTTTAATTTTTTTTCAAAAAAAACTTTTATAACGCAAGGGCAAACATCCCATTAATCACATCCCTTTAAGGGTTAGCATCCAATGGTACGGTGAAAATGGTAGAGGTTGATCGTAGAGGCATTCCTCTGTCCCTTCAAAACCATGACGATAAAATGTAGAACCCTTGATTGGAGAACTATATACAGCACCACATTCCATGATTTCTCAAGATCTCTTTGCAACCCCCCCCCCCCTGTTCTTCCCTTTGCATCAACACAAACAAATTGACAGGGTAAATCATCGCTCCCTCCTCACAAATTATTGTTGGTGAGGAGATCTCAAGATTTCTCAAAAAATACAAAAAAAGTTTTATACTTTAAATAAAATTTAGTTTGATAGTTTATCTTGATTTGTTTTTTTATTGAATTATCTCTATTTTCACATATATTTAATAGATTAACTCAAATTGACTCGGATAATTTTCTAATCTATTTTTAAATTATTATTTTTTTCCAATTTTATTCTTCAATCATGTCATATCAAGTCAATTTTTATATAATTTAAAATTCTTATTCTTCTTGAAAACACATAACCCATGTAATTACTATATATTAAAGATGCTACGTGTTTATTATATTTGAATAAAGATGACCAAGCCTTGTTTTCAAATTTAATCATGATACACCGAGAAGATCCTCCAAGGTCGTGAGAAAAAATCCCAAGATTTTAGCCTAAGATTGCATTGTTCTTTTCTTAGTTATTGTTTTGTCCTTTTCTGAGTATTGTTTTGAATTTATCTTGTTTTGAATTGGTCTTATTACTTAGTCATAAGTGGTTAGTCACCTCCAGAATAATAGCTAAGTCATGGCCTCGACTAGCTGAAGTCTAGGAGTCAGTTTAGCTATTTAGTTGATGTAAACTCTGTTTAAGGAGTTCATTGCCAATAGCAAGGGCGTAAAGTATTTTATATTCAAACTTGTGGATGTCTTTCACCCAAAGAAAGTCAAGTTACTGTTTGTTTTTCATTGCAATCTGACAGGGACCTATCAAATCATTAATTCTTATTTTCTTTAAATTATCAAAGAAAAATATGGTGTATAAAAAAGAACCTTAATTTATGCCTTCTCTCTTAGAACCTAAACATATATTCTCATAATCTCCATGTTATTTCATCAAGCCAAATTTTCATTTTTCATAATATGAGATAGATGGAAACACAATAACAAAAAAAAAATGTTAACTAGAAAAATAGAATGGATGTTGAAAAGGGTTTTCACATGATAACTCTAATTCATACTTTAGTTCTTAATAATTGTTTATATTGTGATTCATCTCTCTAAGAGATTTTATAACTTACATAAATCAGTAAAAGACTCTTGCAATATAGGACATTCAAAGTTAGAAATAAAGAATAAAACACAAAATATAAAATCTAACATTAGTTAGAAATAAAGAATAAAACACAAAATATAGAATCTAACATTAAGATGAGCCCAAATTGTTTTCAATAAAATTGACTCAAATATCATTTTTAAGGTCTAATTTGAAAGTTTTTCATAACTTGTCTAACTATAATGAGTTAGACCCTAAATAGAATTAGACTTGTAGAATCATCTAATAGATTTATGCTCAATCCAATAGTCCTATCTAAAGTTTATTTTTTAATGTGAAACATTTAATATGACAAGAACAAACATCTTCTTGGACTTAAGCCTATCTAATTAATCCATAAATGACTATATTAAACTTTCTATATGATCCACTGGTTACAGATCCATAACCAACTATTTAAAATTATCAAACTCTTCTAACTTGGATACATCAGTTCTCTGAATTAGAGAGAACTTTTCCTTAGTATGGTAGAAAATTTGAAGCCTTTGCGTGACTTAGAAGATAAAGTTTATAGATGTTTTCATTAATCTTCTATAACACCTTACAAGAGCCTATCTTTCTCTCCTTTAGTTTGTTATACTCTCCCACATGATCTATCACGAGTGAGTATTTTCCAAACAAATTCACTTACTTGAAAGATACATTTATGTGATAAGTTACAATTTCATCTTTATATTTGGCATTGCAATCCATAATAGCTTATTTAACCTATTCATGTAACCAACATAGATAATTTCCCATGCCCTCTGCTTGAATGCTCAACCGTCCAATACGAAGAATATGCACTAACTCAAACATACCAAAATTATTATATCTATATACAATCTCAAATGAGCTTAATTATGTACTTTGATTTCTAAATTTGTTATATAGGAACTCCACTTGAGAGAATATCAAATCCCATTACTTTGGTTTTTCTTTTACTGTACTTTATAGTACATTCCTAAGGCTGTAATTTACCATTTCTCTCTATCCATCTATCTAAGGATGATAACATTCATAAAAACTAAATAAGTACCAAGTTTACTCATAAACCTTTTCTGAAATAGATTATAAACATTGTATTTTAATCCAAAGTAATGGACCTAAAAACTCTTTGCAAGTGAACCTCCTCTCTAAACTAAATGTGGACTATACAAAAAGCATTTATGGTCCTTCAATATGTAATAAAGTGACCCGTATTAGAAAACATGCTCATCATTATAAATATCAAATTCATATCCTGTTAAATAAGATAAACCTAATATAAAACCCATATATACATTTAACCCCAAAAAATCTTAAATAGATAGTATGGTATATGAAAAAGAATTAGTTAAGTCACCATTGGACTATTGATAAATTACACATATCTTTATCAAGCATGATACTTTACTTGGTAATTTAAGATATTAATAATTTGATAAAACTAGAGACAAGGTCTTGTCACATTCAAAATTACCCTTATAATGCAACACATCGATGATATGTTGTCATATAGAATAATTTAGGATATACAACTACATATAACAATATAAGTAACTCTTACAAGGTATCAAATCTTTCACTTGTGTATGTATTGTGTTGAATAGGACAACTTATCTACTAAGTCCATTAATAACCTTATTTTAGAATACCATATTAATGTTTTGTTTTTAAAAAAGATGAACTCTTATAGAGAAAACACTGATTTGACATTCTAACAACTCAACTTTTATTTCCCATTGATATATTTTAGAGCCTTGTGATTAGTTATGAGTATGAGCTTCTTTTACACTAGGTAACGCCTTTAATATTTCAATGCCTGAACAATGGGAGAGAATTTAAGTCATACATGAAGTAATTGTTCTTTGAGCTAGATGATTTCTAAGAAAATTTATATAACTCTTTATTGTCTTTAGACACCTTTAATGCCTAGTCCTAATATATCATGATTCATCTTAAACAACTTATCAAAATTAGAAATGTTAGTACACGAGCTTCATTTTTTTTAATTTTATTTTTACAATTTAAAAGTTAGATTTTGCTTCTTCTATCTACTATAAAGTGCACTATTTTAAACACTCACTAATAAGTGTAATTAGAATATTAAAGATATCAAAAAGTCATCTATAGAATGATGCATGTGCTGTAAACAATGAAGATAAGGAATAGAAACAAAAAACTTGAGGTGTGCTTGAGTATTATCTTTAATGATATTCCCCTACAGCAGGATAACCTCTAGCATTCAACAAATTCTTTCTTAATAGAAACAGGCAACACAAAATTAACATGAAAAGAAAGAAGACCAACAAACTAAAGGGGAAAAGTATTTCGGGTTGTTCCATGTTTGAAAAAATTGCATGGTATTTATAGTCAGTCATGATGTAACAATCATGTTTAAATTTATTATGAAATTAAAATGGCTATTACAACAATTTAAAATATAGCTGTTAAGAAATTAGGTAATTGTGACAGTTATAGCTGCTGGAAAAAATAAACGCAAAAGGTTTAAATTGTGATTGTTAAAAATAAATTTTCAACTGTTACAAATATTATGATTTCAGTTTAAGGTCATCAAAAAATATTTTAATTAGGAGACAAATTTTAAAGAGTATAGGCGCTGCCTTGCTCGTAGGGGGCGAATTGGAGGTTTTCCTCTTACTCGACTCATCCTTATGTGTGTAAGCTCACTCTACTTCCTTTGTTGGATAATATCTCATCTCAAGTTTTATTATATAAATACTTGATGAGGGTTTTCCATTTACAATGTGGGGGTAACAAGTATTATATATACTCTTTGAACTCAAAAGGTTAGTTATGTTTTCCAATGTGGGATAAACATATGAAATGACTTTTAATATAACTTTTACAACATCATGTCCATGAAAAAATTGGACATCATGGAAACTATTTGGAGTAGGCCACTCCATAATTCCTTCCATTGTGGAGCATCTAAACATCCTCAATATAAACACTAAACCCATAAAATAATGATTTTGGTGAAGAACTTACATTTCTCACTATTAACATATAATTGCTTCCACTTTAAAGTGTTCAATCGTAGGTGTTTTATATGCAACTCTAAATATGCATTGTAAATTAAGATAACATCAAAATAGACTAATATAAACTAGTGTATGAATGGTCCTAACACTTCATACATTAATCTTATAAAAGTGCTAAAAGCATTGGACAACCTAAATAACATCATTAATCACTTATACAACCTATATTATTTTTTAAAGGTTATGTTTCACTATTCCTATACCTTGATTCTAATATGATGATAGTTTTTTTCAAGGTTAATTTATGACCAATCATTATAAAAGGTACTTGTACTTCATAGTGATTCAATTTGTAATTATGTTATCTAGACACATACACTATGAGCTATCCTTCCTAAAAACCAATAGAGCGGGAACTGCATAAAGGCTCATGCTCTAAAATATACATATTCTTAGCCACTTTACCATTCCAAGATGTAATTATTCAAACTTCTTAAGGACTGAACTTGTATTTTGCCTATTCAATAGACTGAAACCTAAGATTAGGTTATTTATAAGGGTAAAATTTAGGGTAATCTTTATGGTATCATATCCATAAATCTTGTCAAAACTATTTGAAAGTTTATAAAAATATTTTTAACCTCCTCCTTCATAACACCATTACCAAACAATAAGACATAAATCACCATTTCATTATCTACCTCATCCATAAACTATGATTGTTTTTTTATCTTGAGTTAGAGTTTTCTCATTATCTCTCTAAGCATCACATTCTTATAACTTTCACTTTTAATTATCATATTGCATAAATGACCTTTAATAGTATATATTGAATGGAAGATGTTGTGCTGTTAATGTTCACCTATATCAATTTAAAGAGTTAACATACTCTTTTATATAACCAAGATATAACCGCCATCTCCATGTAAAATCTTCAGTACTACCATAATCATCATATATAGGATTAACCATTTTTAGGTTTTTTATCAGTAAATCCTTACCCATATGACTCTCTAGCTTATGATATATATTAACCTGATGTCTTTGCTCATTGTATATGTAACATTGAATTGTAAAAATAAAATAAGAAATAGAAACTTAACATGTCATTTATTGAGATTATAGAGGGATCTATTTGTGTTTAAGGGTGGTCATTTGTAGAGTTAATAGATAATAAACTATCATGTTAGTTTTTGTTAGCTTAGGCCCAGACCCTATACCAATAGTAAGTTGTTCAGTTAGATGTGGTATGTTGCTTGAGCCACAACCTAAATCTTAATAACTAAAAAAGCTTATTGATCCTACAATAATTAACAACATACAAAATAAAATTTACTTGTATATAGTTATGAACTCTATTTTGTAGAAGGATGACACCATTCAATTATTCATCATTATTCCTAAAAAAATGATCTGCTTGTATTTTTTATTGGCTAAAAAATGGTCTCCGATGACAACACAACTTCTCATTATGATTTATCTTATGAGAATACAAGCCTAATAACTTATTCGTAAATAGGTAAACAACATGCTCTTGGTGACCAAAGGTATATAAATATCATAAAATTACCAACACAAGGGATCAAAATCAACACTTGTACAACTTTTCTTTTACATTTACTCTCTCACTTGTATCATTTTTAGTTTACATCTCTTATCTTTAATTTATTAACTTAAACATTAGAGGATCCCTTAACTATATAAAGACTAGTTTTGTAAGACAATACGTAACAACTAAGGCTTGACACCTTAACCCATGAGCAACCATAAAAAATCTAAATTTAAATTGAAGTTTTATAAACTTTATTAGTAGTCATTTATAGGAACTAAACAATAGATAACTCATCTCTAAACGTTATTTCCATGGATGATGACTTAAAAATATCATAATATATAAGAGTAACTAACCTCCCAACCTCTAATAGATCATATCCTTTTAATCATTAACAAATCATCCATAAAATAAAAATGCTCATAGAAGTTGTTCTAGCTATACAAGAAAACTTTTAAACTTTCCCACCCCTTCAATGAATTATGAGAAACTAGTTCCATTACATGAACCTTCAAGTGCTTCTATACTGCTTTTGTGTTCTCATAAATGTAATCAATATATTAGCAAACATTATCTATAGCAAATAAATGATGAAAATAAAATAAAATTACAATGTGGCAAGTGTAAAAGCAATTAAATGATGTCATCCTAATTTAGTGTGTGTTAAATGTAATGTATAATTGCATAGTATATTTATTTAATATACATATATTTTTATTATTTTTTAAGTTTTATTCTTAATTAAAATTTTGTATTTGTTCCTAAAGAGCCAACCAACAATTCCTGAAGCCCTTATTCGGGAAAACAATATGCTAAATTCTTACTTATTCTTAATTAATATGTAATTAATTTCAAAATCGGTGATTAGATATCATTATTTGAAGGAAATCAAAAGAGTAGATTATAGGCATTAATTGTCATGGACAAAGAAAAAAAGGGTAGGCGACGTTAACTATGGTTACTATGCTTTTAACTGCTTCTAAAATAATATGAAAAAAATATGTATGGGAAGAATTATACTTTAATATCTCTTTAACCAAGAAGAACAATTTTAAATTTTACGCTCTAACTTTAGCTTTAGAAAGTCCTACGTATATAAGTAGTTATTGTCATCAATCTCTCTCTAAACCTAACTAGTGCACTTCTAAGAAATATCTCAATACAAAATAAGATCCATAACAATAAAAAAAGGAATAAATATTGCCAACACTATATGAGAGAATCTCTATTTTACCATCGGGTACTGCACACCTATCTTTTATCAAAGAAATCAAACTTAGACAACTAAATGGATTCATATACCCAAGGGAACATGTTCAAAAAATATATAATATGTTAGATCTTATAACAACATAATGATGTTATGTGTAAAGTTTTTCTAACTATATTTCACACGTTTGTTAGAGTATATACTAGAGGCAAAAGTCAGGACCCATCTTTGACTTTTATGATTAATATTTTAAAATCATCACCCAACTAAAAAGAGCACAAATAATCTCTTGCCATTATACAAAAAAGATAAAAGCACTAGAGCATATCTTTGAAGGTATAATAAGGAAATGTTCAATATACAAGGTTTCCTCAAACATATTCTTCGGGTCTACAGTTATACCTTGTAGGAATAATTGTATATTATCTTTGACTAAAATCTCTTAAAAGTTAAAAAAAATAATGAAAAACCTTGTTCATTTAAAGGAAGAAAGTGTGACTAAGCTAAGACATCCCTAGTTACAATAATAGAGAAACAAATCTCCTGTGACTAAGCTAAGACATCCCTAGTTACAATAATAGAGAAACAAATCTCCCAAGTTCCATTGTTATCCTAGAAGACCTATGGTATTTAAAAACGACATAAAAAGGTCCATTCACAATTGTCTAATTTTTTCATAAATATATACAATATTGTTGAACACCACACACATGGTAGTTAGTTGACATTAAGAAAACAAAATGTAGTACTCTTTTCCAATGAAAACAAATGCAAATAAACACAATCCTAAAAAAATATCTTTTAAACATAAACTATAGGTTATGACATTGGGAATTAATTTAGGGTTCAATTGAAAGGTTCAATTAAGTGTTAGGACTTAATTATATTTTAAATGGGTCAAATTAATTGTATTAAGTGCTTAATTGTAGGAAAATTAACTTTAAATTGAGAAGATTGGAATTTTCAATGATGAAATTTAATTGTTTTTACCAAGTCAATTGGTTGAAATTGAGGGGGATTATAATAAAATCAGAGTCATCATAAGATAAAAGGACCAAATTGAACTTTGATATCAAAATATGATTAAATAGAGTAAACAATGATTAGCTAGAGTCATGTTTTTTATCACTATTGTTCCTTCCTCGGTATTGTTTACTTGATACCAAAATAAAAATTGAATTATTTTTGTTAGAAAATAATATAAATTATATTTTAGATATTATGGAATAACTTAAATTTTCTGGTTAGATGGTTTCTTGACATGGTATTCAGTGGTTACGAGTTTGAATCTCATCACCTCATTCAATTTGATAAAAATCAAGCATAATGTATTATGGGTCTGTGCATGTTTATAAACCCAAAAAGTTTTTACTTTTAGATGGTGTGTTAGAAAATAATATAAATCATATTCTATAATCATTATCTAACGGTTTAAGTTCTGTAAGAATATGATTTCTTGACATTTTTTTCCTGGGTTAGGCTACGGTGTGTACTCCTTTTATGTCTTCATCCTACGGTGTACTCCTTCATGTCTTTCATCCTTTAAAAAAGATTGGAGATTTGAGGAAACCCAGTGAAACTTAAGCTAATCATACGCGCGCGCTCTTTCTTGCTCTCAAACTATGAAGCGCTTCCATTCCTCAGATTCTGTGGCTGCTTTCATCTCTTCAGAAGGTAAACAAAACTCCACGCTAAGTCAATAAACCTGTTTTATTCAAAATGATCAAGTTTTTTTTTAAAATGTTTTTTCTTTCTTGGTTACCAAACAATATCATGATTTCGCTTAACTTTTGATTCTTCTTTTTACATCTACTCTTAATAACCTTGTTAACCCAGAAGATAGGACTCAGAAAGACCAACCAAGGTTACAGTAGTGACTTTCAAGCAATGCTGAACAGTCTTGAAGAAGAAGACTACAATGAGGAAACCAGCCATGTAAGTGAGAAGAAACGAAGGTTAACCTTGCATCAAGTGAAGGCCCTGGAGAAGAATTTTGAGGTCGATAACAAGCTTGAGCCGGAGAGAAAGCTGAAATTAGCTGAAGAATTATGCCTGCAGCCACGACAAGTGGCTATTTGGTTCCAAAACCGTAGAGCTCGTTGGAAGACTAAGCAATTGGAAAGAGATTACAGCACCCTTAAGGTCAACTATGAAGATCTAAAACTTGATTACAGTAATCTTGAACAGAAGAATGAAGCCTTAGCACAAAAGGTATTGACTCTACATTTGTTAATAGGCTGAGTTGATTAGAAATAGTTTTTTTGGATAATTTATTTCGTAGTTATGCTTTTTGTTACTTGAAATTTAGGCAAAAGAATTGAAAGCAAAGCTGAGAGAAGAAAAGGTTGATAGCAGGCACTCTGTAAGAGATGAGTGCCATATTTCAGAGTCAGACAACAATGCCTCAGTGCACAGTCAGAACCATGATTTCAGTGAAAACAAGAATTCAAGTGCAATCACCGAAGAACACAGCAATGTTTCCTCTTCAAATGAATTTCTGAACTGCTTTCATTTGACTGATTCGATAGCTATTATGGGGAATAGGTATCAAGGGTATCAACCCCATCTTATGAAACTAGAAGAGCAGAGTCTGTTTGGCGCTGAGGAATCATGCAATTTCTTTTCAGTCGATCAAGCCCCCACACTTCATTGTTATTTTCCTGGACTGTGAAGCTGGTGTAATTCTAAAAAGTTCAGAAGTTGCTTTTGGAGATTATTGTTCTTAGGACTTCATTTTCATGCTGCTCCATTGCAACAAAACAACTTCAACCAAGGCGGGAACGGTGAAGTTTTACCATTTACTTCAGTGTAAGAAATCACAGTACTTGTATATGGCACTATCCAGCAACCAATGCTATCTAAGTTGCCAGGTCCTTACTCTATCTGTCAGAAATCTGCGGTGCAATTTATAAAGATAATGAGCAAACACTGTATCAGATAATTAAAAGATAGATAGGACATCACATTATAAAATTCATTAGTTTGCTTAACTAATGGCTCCTTTTGATGCAGCTGTTGCACCAATAGGGTGTGGAAGATTTGGCATCTTAGAATTCTTGTTTCGTTCACTGTTGCTGCGTGTACAATCTTGTTTTATTAAGAGGATTGATCTGAAGCCGTCTTCGATTCTGCAAGCTTTATGTCCTTGGTATATGCTTTAAGAATCGAAGCCCCTCTTGCTACTGTGGGTTTTTTTTTCCTTCTGGCCGGCCGGTGGGAGTTCCGGACGAGCACTGATCAAACCATGTGGTCGGTACGAGCTACTATTCAATATTCAAAGCTCTTCTGGTGGCACCAATCTCTGAAGCCTAAGGACATCCCACGAAAACCTGTACACTGCATGCTCCCACGTTCTTGAGAAGCCATTTTAGCTCATTCACGTAACTTACCAAAACTATTTTCAGGTTGCCTGGTGTGGATTTTTTGTGATCTTCTGGATGACCCAATTAGTCTTTCACTTCCACGAACTAGAAACCATAGAAGTCACCTCTGATTTCTGATCAGTTGACTAGCATTCTTTTCTTGCGAAAGAACAACGCCAGCCTAAAAGCATGGTATGGTAAATATATTTGTGATTGACGTTGATGATTAAGCAAGAGGCAGACTAGTTAAGAACAGGCCTTGGTAAGCAATGAATCGCGTGGTCTGAATGGAAGATGTTTTGGAGAGTTTAGTAGCCTATTGGTCTTGAACACGTGGAGGGAGATCGATGGACTGCGACTCTTAGCTCCTCCAGGTCACTTTCATGTCAGAAAACGGGGCCCACAACGTCACCCATGTTTGACTGCTCATGCCCTGAGGGAATCTACCTAGCTAGGAGCTAGCTAGATTTCATGACGTTTTTGTGTCAATCCCAAGAAAAATACATCATCTCCCGTTCCTTCTTCATGAATTTGTTTTTATTTTTTTAAATAGCCTCATGGAAACAAAATTTGACAGCACAGCATAGCGAAAAATATTAATTATCATGCATGCATCACATCAACATTTTAATTTAATTATCACATGCATACTTTTAAAGTTGCAAGGACAAACCTATTTTTTTATGAGATTGTTTGCATTCAATGATTACACATATATTATCAAGTTGCGCATATGAAGTATAAATTTAAACGTTGTGCAAGTGATTACTATTTTTACAAATACATATCAGTTGTGTTATTTTAATAAAAAAAAATATTATTATGCTAAAAAAAAATTTTAGAAGAAAACTTCATTCCTTGCAGCTCTTTTTTCTTGCAATATTAGCTCCTTTCATTCGATTTTTTAAAATTATTATTGTTTTAAATTTAACATTTTATATATTATCACAATCTAAAAAAAATAATTAAGTAAATAGCATAACTAGAGAGGTTGTGGTACTGCAAATAATGTAATTCATTCATAAGAATTTACACAAGTTATGCTGTAAAAAATAACACAAATATCTAAAATAATTATGAAAATTGCACTACTTCAAGTAGTACAACTTTTATAGTTGTTCTTTATCAAAACAAATTAACAACTATGTTAACTAAGAGGGAGGGAAACCTCTTTCATTAAGTCAAATTAATATGTGGATTCTTGATTACACAAACTCAAGGGAGCAAAAATTCTAGAATCCATAATCAAAAAATTGAATATAACTCATGAAAGTTATAATTAAGTTGAAAAGAACTTGACTTAGTGATTACATAAATAAAAAAACACAATTATTAGATGAAAAAAACATAAACTCAATGCTTATAACGAATGAAAAATCAAAGGTATCAACTTAGTTATAACAAACCAAAAACCAAATGTAACAGATGAACACCACAAACAAAAAATCTTTGGTAAGTTTTAAAAGTTTCATTATAAATAAAAATAAGAGCAAACTGTCACAAATAAGTTTTATTTTTGAATAACCAATCCATATCTTTATAATAATCCTTTATTTAGAACCTTATAATTCTGGTAAACCTATTTGGTTTCCCATAATACGACCATCCCTTCATAGAGTTAGAGTTAAGAGGTTAAAAAAGGCTTTAATGGATTCCTTTAAGACACAGACTAAAGTAGACTTCAAGAACATATTAAATAATGAAGTACAAGATTTGATTAATTTAATTTATGTTTAATGAGGGCTTATAGGCAAGCATTCAAATATTACAAAACAATTGGACTAAGAATATTTAAATATGTTAATTTTAACATTTCTCTGTTGTTTTAGTCATAAATAGATCTATATAAATAATTTTAATCTGATTGTAGTCACACTAAGAGGTAGACATTCATATTTTTCCAATGATATTTGAAATGTCATCTAATTCATTAAAATGACATAAAACCATATATTTAAAATTGGGTTTTGATTCTGCCAACAACTTACAAAAATGACTTTAGTTTTATTTAAATTACTTAAACTATTTTTTATTTATCTTTTAGTTATTATTATGGTTTTAGAGATATTATGGCCTTTAATTAAGCTTGTTTTCATTGGATGATGATGATGATGATGATTGTTGTTATTATTATTATTATTCATTAGGAATACCCTATTAGACTTATCATTCTTTCTAGTATAATTTTTTTTGTAGATAATGTTATAGGAAAAGGCCATTTTTAATAAGGAAATTGACATTCTTGCTATCTTTTATGGTTGAGTGATTCTCATATTAATTTATTGATTGATCTTGTAAACTTTTTGAAGGATTGATTAACTTCATTGTGATTTTATACTACTCGTTTATGTCTCTTTATAAGCGTAGGGTGGGGTAATCATTTTATATAGCTTTGGTTATTTATAGTAAGTTATTGTTGAGTCATGTAACAAATCATTCAAATCTAATTTTAGCATAACTTGAGAGGTATCTGCATCATTTTTAAACCAAATGATTGATTTTGGGTGCATATGACGAACAAAATGTTTCTTGTACATAGAAGTTCTAAGTTGCATCATAGAGGACATAGTTTAATCTAAATTCTTAAACGAATCAATGACAATGCATAAAATGAATCTCTTAAGTGAGTTTAGTGCTACTTTTATTATTTTTTTTTATCTTTCACTATTTAATGTAGGTGAAAATTCAAGATCATATTCTTTTAATAATAGGGAGAATGATGAAAATTAATAAATATCACCAAAGAATCCATTAGCGTTACTAGCCAATTACAAAGTCAATCACCAAGAAGATTAAATAGGCATTCAATGAGCTAATTCAGGATATTTGGCCCAAGTCAAATATCAAGATCACATTAAGAGATTAATAGTTTTAAATTAATACAATCCATGCGAAAAAGAGTTGGTTCTTGGGCTTAAGGCATGCAAATTGAGTTTATTTTCCATGAAATTTTATGTTAATAGGTATAACTTTTAATACAACTATAGGATCATATTGAAATTATATCAGAAGTTTCTAAGGATTTTATTTTCTATATGGTTAAAATTCTTAGCGAACAAGTTTAGAGAAGGCTTTAGGATAAAGTCCAAAATTTACAATTCAAGATTTGCATTATTTTTCTAAATGATCTGGGTTACTTTTTCTATTTTATTTATAAGTATTTTATTGTTGTTTTGGCTTTATTTAGTAATCTTAAATTAAATATAGTTATTTATCTTGTATTTAGAGAGATGGATTGATTATTCAAAAATAAAAACTTGTATGTAAGAGTTTGTTTTTACTCTTAGTTATTCATGAAGAACTTATCGAAAATTACTTCTTTATGGTGTTCATACTTATATCTTTGATTCTTGGTCGTTATAATCAACGAGTTAGGTTTTTTCATCCAATAACTACTGTTTTTTTATTTAGATAATCACTAGAGTGGATTCTTTTTAACTTGGTTTTAGTTTTTTTAAATGATGTTCAATATTGATTGTGAGTTATAGGATTTTTATCCTCTGAGTTCGCATCATTTGACATTGAATATTATTAAGTTATTGTCTTATGTTAGTTTCAAAATGTTAGAAATTAATTGCAAACTAATATAAATAATTGATTTGTCAATTTCTTTATCTTTAAAATTAAACTATTAATTCAAAAATCAAAGAATATAATTATTATTCATGTTGTTGGGTGTTAGAGAATAATATAAATTATATTTTGGGGCTTCACCTAACAGCTTGACCTTTTAGGTGAGATAGTTTATTAACAAGGTATCAGAATCTTGTTGACCTAGCAGTTACGAGTTTGAATCCCATCACTCTCATTCTATTGATAAAAAAATTAAGCACAATATAATGTGGGCTTGTGCAAGTTTCAAAGCCCAACGGACTTTCACTTAATGGGGTATGTTATAAAATAATATAAATCATATCCTGAAGTCTCACCGAACATTGGGATGGTTAAAAAAATATTTATCTTATATTTTATATAAAATCCTCACTCTTGATTCTAAATTAAACTATTTAGTTTAGTAAACATGATACATTATGTTGTTGTGAGCATGAAAAAACCCAAATCGCAAATGACGGGGTTGACGGGGGATTTTGAATTTAAGATGTAAAAATATAGCAGACCATGTCTTTGATTCTCTTTAAATATTGGCTTGAGAAAACAGGTACAACCAAAGAAGCAATTTTCTAGCATAAAAATTACATATATTACTGGTTCACTTTATCCCCCTAAGAATTAAAAGTTAATAAAAAAAAACTTTGTATTTTACCTTCTCGTGTCAATTTTGTTACCCTATTTTGGATTGGAAAAAATAAAAGATGTGACTTGAGAGACACAAAACTTTGTGCAGTTGTTGATGCTCACCCAGAAACGTTGACACGTCAGAAAACCTTTTTTATTAATTTAATGTCCGGCGATCGTATCTTTACTAATTTTACAGATCTTCAAGTTAATGACCATATAATTTTTTAATAATTATCATATTAGTAATTATAAACTCAAATATAAAACCATAAGAATAAACTACTTAGTCCAAGCTATTATTATTGGTCACCACGTATACGACTCATGTTAGAAAACTTCTTTACCTCCACAACAAAACACCAAATTTAACTTTATAAAAAAAATTTCTATGCAAAAGCTCATTATTTTTATTGGGATTGTTGTGGTCACCAATTTACTTGCCACACTATTGCTACTTGCTCCTATAAGGTTCATTTGTGTTGTATTTGCTCTCTCGTTGGTGTTTACCTCATGAATCACTTAGGCAACTCCACACTAAATAAGATTTTACAATCCAAATTTCAAGTTACAACCTTTATCTATGGAGAATTTTATATTTGTAAGTTTTTAAGCATAAATTAGACAAAAACCGTGATATTTTGCAATATGTATTTATGTATTGTAATAAGTCACTTTTTAAAAAAATAGCAAAAACATATAGAGACAACTAAGCACATCATTGATTCTTCCAGGTCTTTGATGATGAATACTTGCTGCGGTAGAGGTATATAGTAAAGTCTTTGATTAACGTGACATAATGATAAATTATTTTTGATCTATATAGTAAATTTTGAATTCGAGTCAGGATATATATATTTTATAAAAAAGATCTCCTAAAATCTTTTTTATGATGAGAGGGTGAGTAAAGTACAACACTTGAAATAAAAAAAATAAAAAAAAAAGCTAACATTCCAAGTATCTCTCTCTTTTAAAAAGATTTTAGGAGATTTTTCATTGATGATTCGTGTAGATTATTGTTAGGTTAAACACTTGAGCATTTTATGGTTTACAACAATCGAATCTTCTAGAAAATATTAAAAAAAAACTTGATTTTCAGGTATTCTTCACATAAAACCTAAACAAATTTAGATTTATTTGACATAATCATCGAAACTCTTAGAAAAAAAATCTAAATTTATTATTTTTGGTGTGTTTATATATTTTGAGAAGCCCCACAAACCATAGTAGTCAAATCCGTTCCGGGCGTCGTTCCGGTTTTTTGTTTGGAAAGCGGAGCGTTCGGTTTTCGATGCATTAGAGTCTTGCATTCGGTTTTATCTTGTTTATATTTAATTAATTATATATATGAAAAAAATAAAATATTAATTTAACAAGTATAATTTAAATTCAAGATAAATATAATGTAATTATTTGTATATAGTTTAATTATACAATTAATTAGAGTAAGTTATATAATTAAATAATTACTTTTGAAAAACCCTTCAACAATAAAATTATTATTATTATTATTATTATTATTATTATTATTATTTTAATTATATTTAAATTAAAAATAAATAAATATAATTAAAAGACCCGCAATATTTAAAATTTGAAATTTAAGCAATTTATAAAAATCCCCATAAAAACCCTATTATTATTATTATTATTATTATTATTATTATTATTATTATTATTATTATTATAACCCGGTATAAAGTTAAACCCTTCTTTATTATTATTATTATTATTATTATAATTTTAAAAACCCACAAACCCTACTGCCCCCTTTATTATTAGTAGTATAAAAAATAAAAACCCTATTTTTGCTTGCGCCGTCCACAATCCACTTTCCTTTCCCTGTGCTTTTGCTTTGCTTTCCCTTTACTGCGCCGTCCACAGTCCACTTTCCCTTTGCTCCCTGTGCTTTCGCTTTGCTTTCCCCCTTTCCCTGTGCTTTCGCTTTGCTTTCCCTGTGCTTCCCATGAACAAAGATCAGCTCAAGTTCTCCATCCCCGATTAGAGAGAACAAGTAATCAGGCCAACTTTGTTACGGACATTCTCGAACCTCCTCAAGGCTCAAACTGATCCAGTGAAGGACAACTTGAACCTCTATTCGAATGCAAAGGAGCTTTCTCTTTCTTTTTCTCTTTCGGCCCCAGACCATTTACAACGAGAGCTTTCTCTTTCTTTTTTCTCTTCTGATGTCGTTTTGTTTTGAACCCCGGAGCGCTACGCTAGAATGAAATCGAGCGTTCCCGTACGAATTTGGCGGAATTTCGGAACAGAGCCCGGAATTAAAACCGAGACAAAAAGCGGCGCCCGTTTTGTCTCGGTTTTTTGAACGGAATGGAACATTCCGGCCATTCCAGCCGGAACGGAACGGAATTAACTACTTTGCCACAAACTCTACCAGTAAAAAATTGAGGGTTACTTTTACTTTTAAGTTCCTATTCAAATTCAAATTGTTCCAAATATCCAATATATAATATATTTTTTATAATGACGTAAGATAACTCAAAGACAGCAATCTCACAGACTATTTCTGTTAATCATACTCATTAGCCCAATTTGTTTGTTTGGGCAGAAACCCAGTCTCTCTCAAGCCTTTATGTAACAAGAAGCTGCAAAGAAAGAAACCCATCAACTACTGGGAATTGATTTCGATTTGCATACCAGATCTCTCTACATCTACAACCCTGTAAGACACCCACCCTCTGTATAATTCAATCGCAGCTTTTCATTTTCTTTTGAAGTCAGGACAAGAAATTTATTCCTTTTGTGCCTTTTCTGTGCTTGATTGACAGTTTATTTGGGGGGAAATGCCGTTGGGATTGATAACCGGGATAGGGAGGGCGATGAGGAGGAAGCACTTTTATTTAACTAACTCACCAAGTATTTGATAAAATGCTTCTCTGTGTATTTGGAAACTATTATCCCAATACTACTCTATTATTATTGATGCCCAAATGCTGAATAAGAGGCTTTAGGGGGTAATTTGTGAGGTAAGATGCGCCAACATCCGCTACTCAACTTTGTTTTGCCTAAGGAATTGTGTATCATTCAGATTGTTAATTATGTTGTTCGAGTTGTTGATCGATGATGCTTATAAACATGCAAAATGGTTAGATATGAATATTTAGCTATATGATTTGACTGTTTATTTAAGCTGCCTTGATTTTTGAAAATGCTGTTGGTGTATGAATTATCAACCTAGGATTTAATTTTCCTAACCAACTAACCTCGTTGCAGGTGGGTATGTTGTTGTACCGGAGAAACTGCCCAACTATGTAGTCCCTGATTTGACAGGCTTCAAGGTAATCCTATTTCACCACTGTCATTTGCTTGAAGTTGTATTATTTTGTCTGTGGGTGATGGATGTTAAGAACTTGCATCGAGTAAAAACGGCATTGCTAATAAGGTGGCAATATTCGGTGTTGTGGGAGTATGTTACTCTTTTTAAATTTCTCAGGTCATTATTTGGTTAGGATGTTACTGCATGATACACTGCCTTTGTGAACAGAAGGATCTCTATTCTTTCTGCTAGGTCTGTGGCCAGCATTTATACTAAGAAAAACAGGGCCATATTTCAAATATATATAAAACATAAAACCCACAACTACAAACTGCATAATTCCCCTCCATGTAAGATTTTGATTGCTCAAGTTAGTGATTGAAGTTTTTTTGGAGATAAGGTTCAGCATATATCACTGACTGGGATTCGTCTCTTTTTTTCCAGCTCAAACCATACGTGTCTCAATGTCAGAAAGAGGTTAAAACAACTGAAGTATCTGAATCTGCTAAGTAGAGCAAGAATGAATATTTGATCTTTTACAGAGTTGTTTAGCTGCCCATTTGTTGATATCAAGTCAAGCTGGACAGAATGTTATGGTGCCATTGCAGACTACGAGAAAGGGGCGTGGAGTGGTTGGATAGTGTTTTTCTTTTTCCCATTTTTGTTGAACTAATGAGTTAGTTGCGTATTCAAGTCTATTGCTGGAAATTCTGTGATGATACCAGTAATTTACTTTTGTTTGAACTTGTAAAGATACAGTGTCGTGATTTTGATATGAGAATGAGCAGGCAACTATAAAAATCTAGCCCTTAAGCAAGATAAAAACGGTATTTAAAAGTATGGATAGTCTCCTTTTCCTGCTATTCATGGTGTTTTTTATAGGGAGTTTCGAATTGAATTTCTTCAGGTTTTTGGTGGGTGTCGGCTTCCTAATTTGGTTGGCATGTTAAAAAATCATCCACGGTTAATCGATTCGAATCTTTATCCTATATTCTTTCGGTCACTAAACTAAAGGATACAGGTATTGAGTGACGGGAAAAAAGTTCATCACTTTCCGACATGGAAACAAATTCATTTCCTCTACAACCGTTTCAAATGATCACCGAAAACTAGCAGCATAAGTATTTTGTGCTTGACTGCACCTTATGGAGATGGTGTTTGGAAACAGACCATAGCTCTTAGCCTAAAGACAACTACACGGAGTTTTTGATATTGTGTTTTAAAAGTATTTTTTTTTAAAAAAAAATATTTTTATTTTTACTCTAAATTAAAAATAATATATTTTTAAATTATTTTATGTCAAAAATATTTTTTTAAACAATATATTATTTTAATAAATTTTTAAACAAAAAATAATTTTTTAGCATGTTTGTTTAATAATCTACATTCAAACGGAAAAATTATTTTGATAGCCAAAATAGTTTTTCCGTGCATGAGCTGCTATTTGTAGCAGCTCATGTTGGAGAGCCAAAATTTTCTTCTTCCTGCGTGTGTGTATTAGAAAATAATATAAATATATATAGAAAATAATGTAATATATATATTAGAAAATAATGTAACTATATCAAAAATATTTGTTTTTGTTTTTATTTAAAAATGCCTCAACAAGAGAGTAAAAAATTATATATAAAATTAATAGTTATATTGTTGGAGGGTTTTTTAAAGCAATTATTTAATTATATAACTTACTCTTATTAATTGTATAATTAATTGCATAATTAAACTACATACAAAATAATTGCACTATATTTAAAATAATATAAAAAATGGCTCTCTAAAATAGCTTTTACTATTTAAGCATACATCAATAAAAAAAATCATATATATATTATTTAAAAAATAATTTTAAAAATTTGATTCTCCAAATTAGCTTTTATCATTCAAATTGCTCTCAAGCAGAGGGTCTGGGTTGCCATCTGCCTCGATGGCTAGATCATAAACTTTTAGTTAGATAAATAAGGCCTATAAGCTCAAAGCCTGTATCACAGTACAGATGGGGTATGGACCATTATGGCTGTAGGTGCAGTAGCTCCATTTTGAAATATATTTTTCCTGAATTTTCTTGTTATAAAAACTTAATTGGTGTGGAAAAAACTACTACATGATTGTAATAGTAAAATCAAGATATAATATACTCTGATATGAAGAGAAAAAAACCAATGAAGTGGCATTGGTGGCTAAATTAATCTTTTCATCTCATTTGGGTAACTCTGCATTTTTTGCAAATTCTTGCTTATTTAAATTACCTGGTTATCCTTAAAAAGAAAAGGAAAAAAAAAATTATTGTTTGATTTTTTTGCAAATTCTTACATATTTAAACTCGATTTCTTGCAAATTCTTAGGCTTGGCCTTAGAGACATATCAGTCATTTCATTTTATTTTTTTTTGTAATGGTATGTTGTCCCAGAGTGATTTTATGATTTGATTAATAAATAATGTATATATAACAATAAATAAATAAGTAAAAAGAGTTGTTGGCGTAATCATAAACCTCGTTAGAAAGTCACCCCACCGTTTTGAACAAGGTTTGCAGTGGCTCCCAACGAAGAAAAACAAGCTTCCCGGGTGTCTTCCAATTCTTCACAGATGGGCCTACCTTCCTGGTTGGTCACATACGTAAAAGCTATCAACGTTATCGGTTAATGTTTTTTTTATTGGATCGAGATGTTTCAGTTTTGAAATGTTTTAAGAATATATGTTTTAAATGAATATATATATATATATATATATATATATATATATATATATATATATAATTAAAATTTTAGTTCAAATCTAAATATAAAATAATTTAAAATTATACAATTTAAATTTCAAACATAACTAAAAAAATAGGAGTTAAGCTGAAATAAATCGATCAACTTGATGAATCTAAAGATAACATAAATAATTGATAAAAATATAATTTGACTAAAAAAAATCAAATTAATGGCATACCATGGGTCACCAATCTAACTTTACTCCAGTGATTTTTTTTAAAATTAAATATTTGTTTTATTTTAGACCTTTAATATTTAGTTAATTATAATTGGGTTTTCTAATTGGTATTGATTTGGATTCCATGGGATTATCACAGACCCGTGACTTGGATCTCGGGTTTTGCGAGTTAAACATTATTAATCCAAGTTTTTTTCATTTTTTTTATTTTATTTCAAATACTTGATAAAAAAATATAAAAAAGTGAAAGTTTTAATGTTTTAATTGCATATGGCTAAGCCTCCTAGAAACACACAAAAAAGATTATATCATTTAGTATTTTCATATAAAAACCTAAAAAATACATGTTTACATGTGTTTCAGGATTTAGTAACTAGTTTACTAGATCTATGATAATTTGGCCTATATTTCAAAATTTTACAATTTTAATTCATGAAAATTAATGGTAAAAATTATGATATAAATACTTGATCTACAAGTAAGATGATCTTTAAATATATAGAATTGACTAAAAAATCCTAAAACTATTATGAGGTCTTACCACTTTTTAGTTAGGATATTTTATCATGATGTACAGGTTGTGGAAAACTTATTTATCTTTTCAAGATAGGTGAACTCTATTATGGTATCTACATTGATTTATATATATATATATATATATATATATATATATATATATATATATATATAAAGTTACTATAGGCATACGATCACATAAATAAAATTTAAAAAATCAAATTTATTCACATGAATAAATATTACTCGTTAAAACCTTTAAACCACATTAAATTGCATAATGCAGTTTTGTCTTAGATAGTGTGTGATATGGATTCTCATGTTTTTTCTAGTCACAACCAATTCTTTATCATTAGATCTTTAATAAGACTAATGTATTTGTGTTTTTCTAGCGACCATGAACCATATAGTTAAATGTTTGTGAAGAGACATGAAACAAGATCAACTAGTTGAATGTTGTAATTCTATAACAAAACTAAAACAAATGAATATAAGAAAAGAACAAGTTGAGAACGAAGATAAGAATGTTGTGTTTTTCATGTACATTAATTAATTCATGCATTGATCATCGAGCGCCTTGGTTTTTATGGTGGGCTTGTCTTTTCTTAAAATTTCAATAACACATAATTAAAATATGGATGAAAAATAAAATGGTATTATTTTATTAAATACAAGTTATAGGAAAAATAAAGAGACTTGATTTGGCTTTATTGTCTGCAAAGCTTTATCAACTGTCCTCCACATGCAAATATTCCCTCCAACTTCAATGTCAAGGAAGTGTTGTTTGGAGAGGTTGATAATGATTATTTTTTAAAGTTTTTTTTATTTAAAAATATATTAAAATATTATTTATTTATTTAAAATTATTTTTGATATTAACATGTCAAAATAATCTGAAAACACACACAAAAAACACTAATTTTTAAAAAAAAAATCTTTCATTTTTTATCTTAAAAACTTTGCCAATCAGCCCCAAAATGTCTTGTCCCTTGGTTCTGCTGGCAATCCGCGTGTGACTTGTTCTTTTCTTGCTGACATTTGTTTTCCTCAAAGATCAGAGGGTGTGACAAAGGACCCACTTGATCTTTTGCCACATGGGAGACATAAAAAAGTGGTATATATAATACCATCGTTAAATTAAACCAAAATCATAATTTCCTTTAACAACCACTAAACACGTACTGTAGCTGTTATGTATGTGAGATGTGATCGTGATGGATGGATGCCTTACCCCGTAAACACGTAAAGCCGTCATATTATTTATTTTTAACAAATTTTAATCCATTTATTTTGAATTTAAAAAATTAGCTTAACACTAAAAAAAAATTAAGAGTGTTTTAACTTTTCATATCAATAGCAGAAAATATTAATATTAGAAAAAATCTTGGAGGTGGGAAATGCTTCTTAAAAATCTGACTCTTTCATAATTGGGTTTTTTTTTAAATAAAACTAAGCATTGTCATTTTTTATATTTTTATTTTTATTTAGTTATCTCCATCCGACTCGCAAGTGTGGTGGTTTTTATCAGGTTTTATACATTTTATTTTATTAGGTTTTTTGTCGATTGATTTTTTTTTAATTTTATTCTTTTATATTTGGATTGGTGAGAATTGAACAAAACAAAAATCAATTCAATTTCGATTTGTTTTGGTTATTATCATGGTAATTTCTTTTAAAATTCAGTTTATTTACTTTTTTCATATAATTGAATGAAATTATTTTATTGGACCGAGTAATTAATCTATCCTTAAAAGGGTATATGATTACTCGGGCCACCTATCTAGTAGCTACATGCTTATCTTGTACGTCAATTATATATTAGTAGGCAAAGAGAACGTTTCATGAAAATAATAACAATAAATAAATAAATAAATAAAAAATCCCAAGAGAGGAAGAATTTGAAAATGATATAATTAAAAGTCGTCTTATTATTTTTTTCCCCACTATTTGACCAGTAAAACTTTTCATTGTGAAATATTAATATATAATTACAAGGTGGAGACGACAGAACGAGCAAATCTCACACCAACTGGATCGTTATTATTATGACTGGAGCATTCACGGGATACTAGTCGGTGATTCATCAATCCACAGCTTCCCACAGAGGAGATGACGTCCACTTGAACGAGCAACTTCTTTTAAGAGGCCGATCCTTTATCCCTTGCAACGTCAGATGTCCCGAGATCTTTTCATTCATCATTGTATCTTCTTTGACTGCTTTTATCGTGTTTCTAAATATTATTGCAAAAAAATTACAATTTTTTATTTTAAATTATGTTTTTAATCTGTTAATATAAAATATAAAAAATATAAAATATTATTTTAATATACTTTTAAATAAAAAATACTTTAAAAAACCATAAAATCAAGTTGTGGTCTGAGGAGAGGATGATGATGCCGGGTGCCACAGGCAGGTTGCTTGTAACAAAAGGTGAAAAGAAGAGTATATTTAAGTTGATCCAATGGAATGCTTTCATGCTAATCCAGCCATGTCCGGACTTGTTTGGACATGATAACATCCTCTCTTTTTTTTTTTAATAAATAAATCAGTTTTATCCTTTCTGCCAAAGGGGTGGTAATTGATGGTTTAACAAAAGGATTACAAATTTAAATATTAGTTACATGATTGTGATATCTTCAAGTATGATTTAATTGACTTTTTACTCGTACTAATTTAAATATATAAATGATCAAATACTTTTTGTTCTGTTTTTTCATCCAGGCTAGATGATATAAAATGTTACAAAGTTATTGAAGCTTAGAATATAAAATGATTTTTTTTATTTTTTTTAAGAGAGAAACTAAAATTTAAGTGAAGAATATTCTTAAAATTAAAATGTCGCTTCAAATGTATATAATTTATCTTTTTCCATAACTGTTTTTTCCTAACATTTTTTTTATTATATTTTAATTTATGAGAGGGCTAAATTTTATTGATTTTATTAAAAAGTCAATCAGATAAAATATTTTTATTTTCTTTTTTTAATTGCTATCAAATAACACCATTACACAAAGAATTATATTATCTTTAAATTAGCGGGTGTAAAAAATATCGTTAAATTATCTATTATCATTATCTTTAACTTTTGTTTTAACAAAATAAATGTCTTTGTTTTCGCAATCAAATATTATCATTATTTTCAAAATCATTTATTATTATTTTTTTATATTATTTTATTTTTTTTCTTAAAAAAAATCCTTGTTCATTATTTTCACGCCCCCAAATCTTTTCTCTCTCTTTTTTACATTGAAAAAGTAATGGGTAAAAACTTAGTTACCTCAAAATATATTCAATTAAAAATATGTTACTTTTTGTTACTAGTATATTGTTAATTGTTTTTCATAAATGAAATGTGCAAATAGATCTATGAGAGGCTATAAATGTTCCAATCAAGACTTCAATGTACCTATGCATGCTTGAATGATGTTTTTTTTTAAAAAAAAATAATTATGTAGGGTTATAACCCATGAGATTAAAAGAATGTTTAAGATTGTGATTGAGGTTGATTTTGAAAGTGCTTTTCGTTCAGAAATGTATTAAAATGATGTTTTTTTTAAAAAAAAATTATTTTTGACATCAGCACATGAAAATAATCTAAAACACTAAAAGATTTTAATTTAAAGTAAAAAATAAAAATAAAAAATTTTCATTTTTTTTCAAAAGTACTTCCCAAACACCCTTTAAATTAAGAGAAAATAGGGATTAATATTTTTTTGTTTGGTTTGGTTTTCGCTTGAAGAAAATAATAAAACCATTTTTTTAACATTCAAAACCAAACAAACCATAAATGGTTCAAACAAGGCGATTTTGGTTCATCTTGATTCAATTTATTTTGTAAGATGAATTATCTTAATCATGATTGTTGTAGGTTTCAATATCATCTATCTAGGTTCCAATATTGATTGAAGATGATTTATAATGCAACTGATTTAACAACTAACAAGCGCTTCAATTGTTGTTAGAGATAGATTGTTTTTTCAAAATTGATTAAGTATACAGTCATCAGTGTTAAGGGTTGATTTATAAACCACTATTGATACATGAATAACTAGCACATGTTTTGAGACCTTTAAAAAGGTCATATATTTCAAAATGTTATGCTTCCACCAACCAAAAATATATAATTTATCATCATTAGGATCTTAACAATTGTCAATCAAATACCTCTCGGTGTTATTTATACTTGTCACAATATCTTCTTTCTCTAAATATTTTTTGAATTGAACCAAAATACCTGGTATATCATTTACCTCCATGTCATCATTAGCATTAACATCATGTTGATGTCTGGTATCATCCTTTACTTCATTGAATTTCAAATAAAAATCATATAAGCACACCAAAGTATTTTTTAACAACTTTGTGAAAAATTATGCTTTGTCATCATCAAGCAAGTCACTAAAATAGAATTATATGTATTTCAGCTTGAAACGTGAATATAAAACAATAACCACATACAATAAAAGATTAAGACCATTTTTTTATCTCCCCCAACACTTATCAAACTTTAAAATCATGTTCTTTGTCATTTCACTGAAAATATTATCTCTACTTTTATCCTATTTACAATATATTTGTATACATGTAAATCAATTCACTATAGAAAAAAGCTTGATGTAATATGTAATGAACCGGAAAATCTCAATGCAATCATGTAAAAGATCTTTAATAACTTCATCGAAGATATAATATTTTCTCAATCCTTCAAAATAGGTGACCCTATATATTTTTTTTATTTCTCTTTGAATCAATCTCTATAAAGTAACTCAAATGCCTAGGGTTGCTTTCATATAACCTCATAAAGACCTACTCAATTTTGTTTACTACCTTTTAGCATTATATGAGTTGAATCAAACTAAGTTACAATATCCAAATACATTGATTTCTTATATCCTATCTTTAACTACATACTTCTTAAATGCAAGTTGCCAAAAATATGAAGAAAGATCTCACAAACTTGATTGCATTTTGAATTTTAATAACTGAAACATTAATAATATGTGCATAATATCTAACATGCAAATACTCATTTGACAATATAATAATTGGTAAATCTTGTATCATGTTCTTTAAATATACAATAGTCAAGTTATTAAATCATATATTGTTAATTGTAACTTTTAAAACTTTATCAACCCTCCACTTCAATAAACAATTCTTTATAACTTGACTAGTTACCTCACTCATGTGATTGAAAACTTGACAAAAAAAATATAATTCTTTGATGCAAATTCACCTAATTATAATCAATTTAATGAGTTGTCAAACATATATGATTAATGTTTGGGATTAATATCCAAGTATCATTTGTAAAGGATACTCGTCGACCCTCTAAAATCTTTTTCTTAATTTTTCATTCTCTTTAACAATGTCAACAATCATAATTGATAATGAATTATGTAAAATATAAGTATTTATAGCTATATAAAATACAATATAACTACACTTGTCATCCTCCTCTTCTCTTAAATATTTGATCATTAGTGTTTTGGAATAGACATACTAAGCAACATCCTAGATAAGTAATGGAAGTAGAGTAAGCTAGGAGTATTATTCCTAGATATTCATTCCCTTTTAACTTGGGCTGCCATCATGTTTCTTACAAACTCATAACTTAAATGTCTTATTTAAAGACTGATTCAACCTTTTTAAAAAGCAACAAAAAAACTCTTTCATCCTTGTTTATCCTACATAATGATCATCGACATCAAAAATATTTTTTTTTCCCCTTTAAGTTGTTATGCTCCGATAAAATTACCACTTCATCAAACACTCAACTTATGCATTTATCCATATTTTACAAAGAATGAAAAAAAAACCCTATTAAAACATGAGGACAATCAAGGCAATAACAACATCTTAGAATGAAAAAAAAACACAAAAGAAAACACAGAACATGGACAAGTTCTTTTATTATATAATAACTTTATCCTTTAAATAAATCATTTCTTAGTAGATGTAGTTAATTTAAAGTGAATAAATATAGAGTGATGAACGCTTCTAAAATAATGAAAATATTTTCTGGTTTCCGTACTTCAATCAGAGTTTTGGGGTCTTTTTCTCAAACCAATTAAGGAGGGAAGATTAAGATCCCAAGCGAGGTGCATCATGCAGAGACTTGAGAAAATGATGTGCACATGCATGCCATCCTCTTTAATTCGAAGCAACTCATCTTGAGATCCACAATACGATCCACCCACCCAAATTTGCACAGCTTTTTGTCGATTTGGTCGAAATAAATACATTTGGTTGAAACCAGACATATTTACAAAATGATTAAATCAAATTAATTGTGTTTTTAATTTAATGGGTTGGAAGATAAACAGTTAAATAATTAATAAAAAACCCTTCCCCTCTTTAACTAAAACCTTGGTTCTGAATAAGCCGGTTATTACTTTGCTGCCACAGCCGGCTACTGCACACAGACGCCAGCTCTCCTTTCTTTCTTTTCTTTTAATGGATATATTGCCCCTTCATTAATGACATCTTCTTCTTTTCTCGCTCTTGGAAAGAAAGAAGAAGCAGCAGCGGTAGAAAGAGAAAGAGAAAGAGAGACTGAAAATAAACACATAGAAAAAAAAGCAGCGAAGAAGAAGATAATGATGCAGAAGCGAAGATGGAAGAGCGTGGGTTTGATGAGGAAGATGCTATCATGCGCCATCTGCACGATTGCCATGATGGCCCTCCTCTCCGTGCACTTACATGGTGCCCCTCCTTACTCCAAACTCCCTGATCCTTACAGGCTTCCTCATCCCGTAAGCAAATTCCACACTCACTTGATTTTCTTTTTCCCTTTTTAGTGTTGAAAACTAGGGTTTGTTCTGCTTTCTAACGTTTCTGTTCCTTCTTTTCGAAATCCGTTAACTTTGGCGTAATGTTATCTTAGCTTTCTACCTCTTTTTGTAGCAAAATGCCAAATGTGATTCATTTGAGTTTGAGATAACCACTGAGCACCTTGGTTTTCTTTCTTTTTGGAGATGGTGGGATTTTTAACAAATAAAAAAATATTATCTGTAGCAAATTGAAATCAGAGACAAGATATTGGGCAAAGAGCAAGAACAGAGCTGGACAAGTGAGATCACTCCTCCCAGTGTATACAAAGGCCCTCTCTCATCCCACCAGGTCTTATTAAATGCCGTTCATTCAAATATACTTGTCAATTCAATCACTTTTCTCTTGAATTCTGATTCATTGATGAAATTTAACAGAAATCTAAAAAGTTTGGTGAGGAAACAATTTGGGATTAGTCTGTGTGTAGCTGTGGATTGAGCGTCATAAGTGTTTATGTTTTTCTTTATTCTAAGCAGTCAGTCATGCATCTTTCATGTTTTCACTCCCTTAGACTTGACAGTGTTCTGATCGGAATCCCAATTGTACCAAGCTGTGGAAGCCTCCACCAAATCGCAACTATATGCCTTGTACTCAACCCAGTCCGAACTATACTTGTAAGTTTGGCTTTAATTTCATATTGATCTGCATCTTTTAAAAACCTTTCCCTGTTTGCTTATATCTGCTTTGCCTACTGTTTCTCAGCTCCTTCAGAGTCAAGAGGTTACCTTCTAGCTCATACAAATGGAGGGCTCAACCAGATGCGAGCTGGGGTACTTTTCTACCATCTATCTTGTATGAAAATTTACAGCGCTGTCAATCACAATGGCTGTATTTGAAAATCTGAAATTCTATCACACTATGATATCTGTTATGCTTCCTGAATTCTTATTCTGTGTTCTTTGTCATCCTGGAAGATGCATGTGGTTGTGCTGTGCTCTATGGCACAATTTATTAAGGCATCAATAATTTGTGTTTTTGTTTTTTTATTGGTTCTTGGTTTTTTTGTACCGGGTTGAGAAACATTGTCTTTCTTGAATTCCAGATATGTGATATGGTAGCTATTGCACATATCATAAATGCCACTCTTGTTGTTCCAAAACTAGATAAAAAGTCATATTGGCAGGATTCCAGGTAATTTTAGATCAGTGAAAATTTCAAGTTGTTGGGCCCTCTCATGTCATGATGCCATAGTTCTTTCTTTCTTTCTTCTTTTTTTTTTTTTTGCAGCAACTTTTCAGATGTCTTTGATGAAGATCATTTTATCAATGCTCTAGCTAATGATGTAAAAGTCATAAAGAAGCTTCCCAATGAAATAGGTAGTTCTATGAAAGCAGTTAAATATTTTAAAAGCTGGTCTGGTATGGATTACTACCAGGAAGAGATAGCAAGCATGTGGGCAGATTATAAGGTATATCAATTGTAAGTTTCACTTGGTATTTATAATTGCAATCTGTTGGTTTTACTCATTTATTATTGAAATTCTAACACAATCTTCCTAATGTAAACTTTTTTTCACAGGTTATTCGGGCTGCCAAGACTGACTCTCGCCTAGCAAATAATAATCTCCCTCCTGATATTCAGAAGCTGCGTTGCCGTGCCTGTTATGAAGCCCTCCGTTTTGCACCTCAAATCGAAGCCATGGGAAAGGTAAAAATAGCTAGATAATTTTACTCTTGTTGATTTCTTGTATGTGCAATGATATGATTTCATGTCACGTTGCCATTGTAGTTGTTGGTGGACCGCATGAGGTCAAATGGCCCTTATATTTCCCTGCACTTACGATATGAGAAGGACATGCTTGCCTTCAGTGGATGTACACATGATTTGTCTCCTGCTGAAGCAAATGAACTAAAAACGATCAGGTAATTTTGCTTCTGTTATGTGATAATGAATTCAATTCAATGTTTGGGCTTTCCTGCTTATGTACTTTTATATGACATGAAGAGACGCAAATGATAACTGGAAAGTGAAGGATATTGATCCCATGGAGCAGAGATCCAAAGGGTTTTGCCCCTTAACTCCAAAGGAGGCTGCAATATTTCTATCTGCTCTTGGTTATCCATCAAATACCCCTATATATATTGCTGCAGGAGAGATATATGGAGGTGATTCACATATGGGTGCTCTACAATCTCGATATCCCATGTTGATGCGCAAGGTTCGTGTTTTGGCTTTCCTTTATAATTTTTCCTTGCTTTCTCTGTATAAGTTAATTGTTGTTTATTGTTAATTTTGTTAACCTACAGATAAATGTCTTTCAATGGCCTTGCTGTGAGAGCAATTTAAAATTTCATACTTGAGGAAAACTATAAGATTGAAAAATAAATAAATAAATAAAAAAAATCACACTTCACACCTGAGGATACACCCTAATCCATCCACACAACTAATGATGAGTGGAATTGCTCACATTGATGATGCCTTGTGCATCTTGTATGCTGTTTTTGTTGGATAATCAAAACAGTAGCTTGTTTTAGAAGGCAGATTACGAGAGGATCCCATATAATGATTTTAACTCATTCATCATATAAAAAGTAATTTTTGGAATTGTGTTTGTAATCAAGCTGTATCCAAGTCTGGAAAATTGGCAAATCAACTTCCCTCTCTTTCTATGTGCCATTTCGATGTCAATCAAAGTGCACAGATGTATGCTTGCTTGAAGACTTGTAAACATACATGAATATTCTCTGTATTCTATCTACAAGTGCTGATTATTTTTTTTGGTGCGGGAAGGTGGGCTGGAATGAGTTAGAGCTGCTAAACTTTCAAGCATAATGCTCTATGACTAACATGTCCTTTAAACATCTTGCAGGAAAACTTGGCATCTTCTGAGGAGCTTGAACCATTTACCAATCATTTATCTCAGCTGGCTGCACTTGACTATATTGTATCTGTTGAAAGTGATGTATTCTTTCCGACATACTCTGGAAACATGGCAAGGGCAGTCGAAGGTCATCGTCGCTTTCTTGGACATAGAAGAACAATTTCCCCAGACAGGTATGGGATATTCTTATATATGTATATTTTAGCTTATTATTGATTAATTTCCTTGCACTGAGCATTTTCTTTTTTTGGCCCGTAGGAAAGCACTTGTTCGTCTGTTTGATAAAATTGAGCAGGGAAAACTGAAAGAAGGCAAATATCTATCAGACCATGTCATTGAAAGCCACAGAAACCGGTATGTTTTCTTAAGCATTATAATCACATATAATAGCCCAAAAACCTCATCAATAGCTGAGCTGCCCATGGGCACTGCTTTTTTTTCGGGAGAAGAGGTGAGGTTTAGTTAATATTGTGCAGCCACAATTCGGTGGCACTGGGAAACTACTGCTCGTTTTGTGAGATTTTGAGGGTATCTTCCATGGCCATTATCATGACAGGTCAGCATTCTATTAAGATTTGAAGATAGAATCTAGTAATTTAAATGTTGTTTCTCATGCTGGTTGCACAGGCAAGGCTCCCCAAGGAAGAGGAAAGGCCCCATTTCTGGAACAAAGGGCACGGATAGGTTTCGTTCAGAAGAAGCTTTTTATGTAAATCCCTTTACCGGATTGTTTATGTCAGGGGGGATCCCGGAATCTGAACACCTCTATCATAATCAGTTAGTTTGGATGATGGAGAACAATTCTCTTCAGAAAAAGATCCGAGAGTGGGAGGATCGTGGCAAATTTAACCATTCACTATCCATCGATACTACAAGCCGGTTGTGCCCAGAATCAGAGTTAATTAGGTATGCGGGATTGTGTATATCTCGAGTTTAGGTGGCATGAGGATACAGAAGAAATGGACGCTGCTATTTGGTGCCAGAGCAGGCACAAATTATGTTGGAAAGAAAAGCGGCCTTTCATCCCATTAACCAAAAGCAATTTTAATTTTTTCCAGAGGACAATTTAAATAGTCAGATTAGAAGGAAATAGGGATACGATTATCATTGCATCTCTGGAGTTAAATCCTGTTCTTCGATGTATGTATTCGATTCATCGTCATTCAATGCAATAAAAGGACATTTTCTTGTCTTTTCTCCTGTTTGTCGTCGACCTTTTCCTTTTCTTTTGCTATAATCGTTATCTTTGCATGAATATAATCTCTGGACTCCTAAACTACTAAATAGTTACCCTACAAATGAGGGAAAAGATCGACGGCATGTGCAGGAGGTCACTCTTTCTTTCTACTACATTTTTTTTTTTTTTTTTTTAAAAAAGAAAGAAAATGGGTCGACGAACCGGGTCGGTAACCAATGAAAAGAAGATAGGATAGCCACATATCTCCTCACGAACACACATGCTCACTCCACTTGTATCGGTATAGCCACATAGGCACACGTAATCTTGTTACCCCTTTTGTTTTTTTTTGTCTTTTAGAAGCTCGAAAACACAGAGTAACACAGTGGAGGCAACTATGGGTGTTTCTTTATTATCAACCTTCACTTCTTTGGTTAATGTCCCTTCTTTAACCATCTCTACTACTCCCACCATTAGATTCCCTTCTAATGCTGTAAGTTCTCTTGAAATGTTGCTTCAGTTTCATCTTGCCTGGGGAATGCTACACAAAATGGAATTTTTTATTCTTTTCTCTTTTGTCTCTTGGCCAAATATTGATCAGGTCGTTATTCGTTGTAATAAAATGGACACTGATGTCCCAGACGAGAATGTCTTACGGCGACGGGAAGTTTTGAAATGCTTTGGTGCTGCTGTTGGCATGGTAAGAGAGAAATAATTCTTCCCTTTCGTTGTTCAAGGATTTAGCATTCACATTCTCTGCAAAATTGACCATCTACTTCTTGATTTTATTCCAATGGAGATACATTTGTGTGCTATTTGGGTGTATACATCGTCAGATGACACCAATCCCTACATTCGAAACATTATTGATTTATGAGATATACAATTTAATTACCGTTTATTTTTCCTGCTCAGAAAAAATAAAATAAAAAAACTGATATGAAATATTCCAGTTATAATAGTCTTTCACTTTGATTTGCGGAATGTTGATGTTAGTGGGTTGTATTTGACGCATCCTCTATATATTGGAAATCCATATTGTAGAATGCTGTGATAATGAGTTTGTAATCAGTTTTGCTGTAACCATAGGAATTACTAGCAAGCTCAGGATCGTTTGTTGAAATGGCAAGTGCTGCTGATTTGATCCAGCGCAGGCAGCGTTCCGAGTTTCAGTGTAAGCTCCCTAATTTCAACATTTCCAAACATGCTCAAATCAGCTACAGTTTGCTCAGTTGATGATGCATTTTGTTTCTCACAGCCAGCATAAGGCAGACCCTTTCCGCAGCTATAAAGGTGAACCCCACAACTTTTATGCTTTCTTTTTTGTCCATAAAATGGATAAAAATATCAACATCGTGCTTTGATGGTGTTTTGATCACTATTCTGTTGATATTTGTTTCAGGGCAAACCTGAACTTATACCATACATCCTAACTCTGGCTCTGAATGATGCCATTACTTATGATAAGGTCAGACAAATTCCTTCACCTGTTGAATTACTACATGATTGCCATGGAAGTCCTTACGTGTAGGTAAAAGTTGAAAGAAATACACTGATTAATTCCTGATTAAGTTTGCAGGCTACAAAATCGGGGGGCCCAAATGGATCCATACGACTCAGGTATTTCAGTGATGAAGCTATCATCTCTTATGAATTTGTACACAGTGATTTATCAATGTATGGAAGTTTTCACTTTCCTCTTCCTCTAGCATGTAGAGAAACTGGGTTTCGGACATTGGCATATGCACTGCAAGCATCAAATCCCAATTGATTATGATTATTCACTGAGGAATGAGCAAATAAAACCTCCTACAGGTTCTTTGCGATGCATCCTGTCAGTATGCTTATATCATGATTTGTGATGTTCGCTGTTCCTGGTTTTTGGATGATTAAGTAAATTAGAACACCTTCTTAGACTGTAGAATTATAAATTATTGCTTGAAGTAATCCCTGTTTCTTGATTGAAGTCCCTTTTGCTTCTTGAAGCTGTAATTTACCTCCTTGCCTGAATTTTGTCTTAATTTTCTTCTCCCTTTTTTTGCACCTGAAGTTCAGAGATAAGCAGACCTGAAAATAATGGACTTTCTGCCGCATTGAATTTAATAGAGGAAGCAAAGCAGGAGATAGATTCTTATTCCAAGGGTGGACCCATCTCTTTTGCAGATCTTATCCCGTTTGCAGGTTACACTCGTTAATAACCCCAAATTGATACCGTGCTGCATACTATGGCCTGATTGCGTGACCTAATTTGTGTGCAGATGAACATAATTTAATTCATCCCTGACTCAATTTTGTTTGTTCTCTGCAGGACAAAGTGCTGTCAAGGCTACATTTCTGGCTTCTGCCATCCGCAAGTGTGGTGGCAACATAGAGAAAGGGAGCATATTGTACTCCGCATATGGATCCAGTGGACAGGTTAGTGCTTCTAATTTGGCGCTGTGGTGGAAAGTTTTAATTTGCATCAGGATATGTAAAATATTGGCAACTCTACCTCTGAATCAGCCTTATTATTGAATTCGAGGTCTAAAACAGTGGCTACGTAAGAGTTAAATCAGAAAATTCCTCACATGTAAAGGTACTTCTGCAGAAAGGTTAGGAAGATCCTTATGTAAAAAGGAACATTTTGACGACTGAAATTATGCTCAAATGAGTGCTCGTAAATACATACAGATAGAAGTAGATATTTCATCATTTTTGCCATTTTCTGACCTACAAATGGGTCTTGTTCTGTGTTTTTTGGGGGAATTAGTTTTAGTGCTTCGATTGTAGTGTCTATTATAATAAAGGCAAGTTACAGTGATAAGCAATTAATCCTTACAATTGTTGTTGTTCTTACAGTGGGGATTGTTTGATAGACAATTCGGAAGGACAGATTCCCAGGAGCCAGATCCAGAAGGGAGGGTTCCCCAGTGGGGGAAAGCTACAGTCCAAGAGATGAAAAACAAGTTCTCATCTATTGGCCTTGGTCCCCGCCAGGTATGCTTTCAATAAATATATAATGGATTCACAACCTTCTAAGAAGACATGGAATTTCACTTTGGAAAGACACCTAGAGAACTTGGAGTCACTGATCAAGTTCTGCTCCTTCCCTGGTTGAACAGCTAGCTGTTATGTCTGCGTTCTTGGGTCCTGATCAAGCAGCAACAGAGGCCTTACTGGCAACCGATCCAGACGTTACTCCATGGGTTCAGAAGTACCAACGTAGCCGAGAAACAGTGTCTCAGACAGATTATGAGGTCAGTTGACAATTCTCAACAGGGATCCCAGTCAATTGAATCTGCCTAATTGGAAATTGTGCGATGTAGTTTCTTGGTCTATGGAGGAGCAGAAGGAATTTGATGCTAATATGAGCTGTTAAATCTTCACATTTCCAAATCTATGTTGCCTCAAGATCTGTTCTAATTACGGTCTTGGAAGTGGTGTTCTTGCAGGTCGATTTGATAACTACTCTCACCAAATTATGTTCCTTGGGCCAACAAATCAATTATGAAGCATATACATATCCTGCCCGAAAGATTGAGTTGAGCAAACTCAAGTTATAGAGCAGATGATTTGCATTTTCAAGGAACCACCATCTGTTCCAATTAATGTTTCTCACAATTTTGTAAGCAGTGATGTTTTCAAGCTTCCCTTTTATATGCTCGATTCAAACCATGAAATGGACTGTGTGATTTCAGCTGCTTGGAGCACTAGTATATCCATGCACGCTGTTTATCTAGCCTGCAACTCTCTTCTCTACTCGCTATACTATGTTTTGCATGCTACTTTGTTGCATAAACAAATCAAGATATGAAAAACTCAATTTAGAGAATCCTTCCAATCATCAATACAACTTCATTTACCAACCTTTGATGTTGCAGTTCTTTCAATTTACATGGATGTTAGTTTCGGTTTCAGAATGTTTCAGAGTTATACTTGTTGGTGTGAGATGTCTTCTGTGAGAATAAAGGAGGAAGATCAGGAAAATATTCATTAGCTAATTAAGCCCATAAATGTATAGCCATAATTAGGAATTTACGTTACTTTACATTCTGCTATATATGTCCTCCTATTCATGTAAATACAGAATGAAATAAAGATAAAAGATTTTCTCCATGTTGTCATGGTATCAGAGCATATCGATACTTGAAATCAGTTTTGTTTCTTAATCAAACTTGTCTCCCTCCATGGCTAATACTGAACCTCAAGCTGAGGATTCTCCATCTTCCTCCATACTAGCCGAATCGACTACAAGAATGAATGAAGTTTTGAGCAGAACTTTCAGCCCCTACCCAAATTTCTGATGGTGTTACTGCACCGATAGGCATCAAGTTGGATGGCACCAACTATGCACTTTGGTCCCAGGTGGCTGAGATGTATATCTCAGGCAAGGACAAACTGAGATATATAAATGGTGATCTACCTTAACCTCCTCCGACGGGTTCCACTTTCAGACGATGACGTATTGACAATGCAATTGTTAAAGGGTGGTTGATAAATTCCATGCATCCCTCCCTTATCAGTAATTTCATTCGCTTCCCTAGAGCAAAATTGGTGTGGAATGCAATTGCTACTACATACTTTGATGGCAGTGACACCTCCCAGATGTATGAACTTCGGCGACGCGTGACATGCCTTAAACAAGTTGGTGGTTCATTGGAAAAGTTCTATAATGAACTCCAAGGGCTTTGGCGTGAGATCGACTTTCGTAGTCCAAACCCAATGGAATGCCCAATAGATATTCAACATTACAATTCTCTTATTCAAGAAGAACGAGTATATGTATTCTTGAATGGTCTTGATGACCATTTAGATCACATCAGGTGTGATGTTCTACAGATAAAGCCATTCTCAATAGTGGAGCAAGCCTATTTGCACGTTAGGAGGGAAGCTTTTCGTCAGCAGTGATGACCACAGGCGTTGATGATCTACCTGGAACAAGCTTGGCGTCCAAGGGTCTCAAACACAACTCACATTCTCTCTCCTTTCATGTTGGCAAATCTGGTTCCAACTCTAAATCCCAAGCCACCTCTGATGGCACTAAATGCTCTCACTGCGGGGGGACAAAACATACCCATGAAACCTGCTTTAAGCTTCATGGGTATCTCGATTGGTGGCACGAACTCCAGGCTCAGAAGCGTCGTGACGGAATTGGTGGTAGCCTAGGACAGGCTGCAGTGGCTACCGCAAAACCACATCTGTCCCTTATCCCAGCTGCTAAGACCGATGGTAGTGACAGTAGACAAACTGCAGTGACTACAACAGACCCTCACTCAAGTAATGCTCTACTTGGTTCTAATCAGGAGGCTAACCGAGATGACTGGATACTTGATTCCGGAGCAACCGACCACATGACTTTTGATGTTACTGATTTTTCTCAACAATCCCCTCCACGAAGAACTAGCATTGCAAATGCTAATGGAGGCATTTCTTCGGTAACTAGGGCTGGAACAGTAATGATATCACCATCCCTATTATTGTCACATACATTACTTGTGCCTTTTTTATCTCACAAGTTATTGTCCGTGAGTCAGATTACTAAAGCCTTGAATTGTGTTGTGCTCATTTATCCTATATTTTGCCTTATTCAGGATATTCTCACTAAGGAGATCATTGGGCGTGGTACTGAAGAAGCGGGGGGGGGCTCTATTATATGGAAGATGTCAGTAGTGGCAGAGCAAATCACATGAATCATTCAAGCAACCTCAAAGTGGAACATATTATGTTCTGGCATCGTCGGTTAGGTCACCCTTCATTTGGTTACTTGCATCATGTGTTTCCTGATTTATTTTTGGGTTTGTCAAACTTGGATATAAAATGTGAGACATGCATCTTAGCTAAAAGTCATCGAGTTACTTATCCATTAAGCATGAATAAAAGTGATATTCCTTTTGTCTTGATTCATTCTGACGTCTGGGGCCCTTTCCCAAAATCTACTCGGTCTGGCTCTCGCTGGTTTGTGATATTTGTTGATGGTTGTACCCGGATGACCTGGATTTATCTGATGAAACATAAAAATGAGGTTTTTCATATATTTAAATCATTTCATACAATGATTCAAACTCAGTTCACAGCTAAACTCCAAACCCTTCAATCAGATAATGGTGGCGAGTATGTGAATCAACAGTTTCGTAATTATTTCCACCACTATGGACTAATTTATGAGACTTCATGCCCCCAAACTCCACATCAAAATGGTATTGTCGAGCGCAAGAATCGTCACATACTTGAAAACTACTCGAGCTCTGTTATTGGGAGCTCATGTACCCAATCACTATTGGGGTGATGCTGTTGCCATTGCGGTCCATCTCATTAATCGCACGCCCTCAAAAGTTCTTGGGTTTAAGACTCCGTTACAGGCCTTGACATTTGACTGGTTCAGAGACACTAATCCAACACCTAATACGAATCCACAAGAACCTAATCCAGAGTTGATATCTCCAGAAGCTGAAGTAACAGTGTCAACATCTCCAAAAACAGTAATAGTACCCCCCCAACTCTTCGGTATCTAACGACCCATCTCCTGAGAATATCATTGAGGTAAGCTTTCCTATCTCACCTCACATTTTTGATGATATGGATACCATTGTTGGCTATGAGTTACCTTTCAGATGAAATCGAGGAAAACCACCAAACAAATATTCTCTAGAACTAGAGGATCAAAGATCAAGATATCCAATCGCAAATTATGTTTCGACAAAGAAACTGTCGGAACCTCTCAAGAGCTTTGTGAAAGAAATTTCTTCATATCATATTCCTCACGAAGGTCGACGAAGCTTTGGATCCAAGCTATGAAAGAGGAAATGGAAGCTTTACAAGGTCAAAAAATAGTGGGGTGTAAGTGGGTATTCTCCATCAAGTACAAAGCCGATGGGTCAATTGAAAGGTACAAGGCAAGACTAGTGGCAAAGGGCTATACGCAAACCTATGACATAGACTATCAAGAAACATTTTCACTTGTGACCAAATTGAGTACTGTTATAGTTCTAATATCTCTCGTAGCAAACCTTGATTGGCCATTATACTAGCTTGATGTTAAAAACGTGTTTTTACATGGAGATCTTGAAGAGGAAATCTACATGGATATCCCTTCAGGATATATGGCAAACAATGAAGATAAAATGGTGTGCAAATTACAAAGAACTCTATACGGGCTGAAGCAGTCTCCTAGAGCATGGTTTGGGCGCTTGAACTCGACAATGAAAAAATATGGCTTCCAACAAAGCAACTCTGATTATACTTTATTCTTAAAGCATCAACAGGGTAAGGTAACATCTTTGATAGTTTATGTAGATGATATGATCATTATAGGAGATGACTTCGAGGAGATCGCAAGACTTCAGAAGTAATTGGCAACGAAATTTGAGATGAAAAATCTAGGATTCAAATATTTTCTTGGAATTGAAGTTGCTAGGTCAAAACACGGCATATTCATTTCCCAACAAAAATATGTCCTGGATTTATTATCAGAAATAGGATTACTAGATTGTAATCCAGCAGATACACCAATAATTCAAAATCACAAATTGGGAGAATACTCAGACCAAGTGCCAACAGAAAAAGGAAGGTATCAAAGGATAGTGGGAAAATTGATTTATCTTCTCATACACGATCGGACATCGCTTATGCAGTGAGTGTGGTAAGCCAATTCATGCATTGTCCAAGTGAAGATCATATTAATGCAGTAATTCGAATTTTCAGATACCTAAAGTTCTCTCCTGGGAAAGGAATTATGTTCACAAGAAACAATACGAGTGGTAGGTTACACATATGCTAATTAGGTAGGGAATACCTCTGATAGAAAGTCAAACCTCAAGTTATTTCATGTTGGTTGGAGGAAACCTAGTTACTTGGAGAAGTAAGAAGCAAAAGGTGGTAGCATTATCAAGTGCTAAAGCTGAGTTTCGTGGGATGGCTAAAGGTCTTTGTGAACTTCTTTGGCTTCGAAGGTTATTAACAGAAATTGGTCGTGCTCTTAAGGGAGAAATGAAGCTATTTTGTGATAACAAAGCTGCAATTGATATTTCTCACAATCCAGTCCAACATGATCGGACCAAACATGTGGAAGTAGACCGACACTTCATCCAACAAAATCTCGAGGCCAAGATAATTCGATTTTCCGTTTGTTAATTCCAAAGACCAGTTAGCAGACATACTTACAAAAGTTGTATGTAGCAGAAACTTCTACAACTCACTTGACAAGTTGGGCATCCGAGATATATATGCACCAACTTGAGGGGGAGTGTTGGCGTGAGATGTCTTCTGCGAGAATAAAGGAGGAAAATCAGGAAAATATTCATTAGCTAATTAAGCCCATAAATGTATAGCCATAATTAGGAATTTACGTTACTTTACATTCTACTATATATGTCCTCCTAGTCATGTAAATACAGAATGAAATAAAGATAAAAGATTTTCTCCATGTTGTCAATACTGTTTATGTGTGTGTGTGTGTGTGTATAATTAAATATATTAATTTAAAAAATAGTTCAAATTCAAAAATAAAATTATTTAGAATTGTGCAATTTAATTTAAGAAAAAAACAATAAAATGAGTTTTTTGAACAAAATTATAAACATGTATAATATTATGAGAATGTCATCATCAACCTTGCAAGATCATTACCTTATCTGATTGCTCTAAAATTTTAACATAATATATATATAAATATGTTAAGAGATTCCTTGTAAAATTTCATCTCAATCTAACGGTTGAATTAAGAGATATATTGATATTGTAAAATTATTCATTATTTTAAAAGCACTATTTGGATGAAACAGAACAAGGGGAACAAAACCGGAACGTTTCTGCTGAAATTTGGATGGAACTAACCGAAATTTTAAATGAAATAAAAATAACATCATTTTATTTTATTTTTTAAAATGATACAAAACATTTTAGTAGAAACAAAGCAAAATTAGCAGCAACGCCGGTTTTACTTGCCTTCATACAAACTATCCCCCCAGAGAAGTTCCCTAAACTGTTGAAACTTGAGTGGGCCATCGCCTTTTCATTCTCTCATTACAAAACTAGCTCGTAGCTAAAATAACATGCAGAGAGCAGCTACTTTAACTTTTTAGATGGTATGATTAGAGCTCAGACTTCGCTTAACATGAGCCAGAAAAAGGTTCCCGGCGAGATGAACCGATTCATAAATTATCAGATCGCAGATCACATCAGCAGGAAAATTCAGTGACGTTTTGAACCACCTGGCAGCAGATCTATGATAATCTGATTCCATCACGCAATTTTTCGCTCGATGTAAATAGCAAAACAACAGCAAAGCATCAAGTATGAACTTGCGATAAGATATTCCGCAGGCAGTCTTTCTTGAGAGTAATCAAGGCAAAGTATACGTTCTTATTATCTAATTCAAGATTCTTTTGGGTTCTAGACAGTAATGAGTAACTGTTAAACAACAGTTAAAGCAGGAAAAAATGGGGGTGAAAATAATAAGCTTCATCTTAAGATGGCAATAAGCCAATAACAGCCTCACAAGCAACACATTCTGTGTTCAAACTTGAGCTAGTTCTAAAGACAAGCCAAAATTTCTTATTAACTCATTGATTCAAACAGGGCATTCCCTGAGAAAACACTTTTTCATTAAAGGGTGTACTCATTTGTTGGTTGAAACTTTGATTTGGCAGAGGAATACAAGCTGCCTGGGGGTCTTCAAACAGGTACCACCTACAGGGGGCCTGGAAATGTGCCATTGGCCCTTTGCTCATTCCATCTCTCTACCTGCCACCAGATAGCAAAGAAAAAGTTGGCTTACACGGCATTAATATAGCCAGGTCAGGAGACAGATAAGAACATTGATGCCCAGTTCAACCTTAAAAAGTAATATCATGATCTGCAGCAATGATTCATGGTTAGGATACTTAGCTCAGTAGCATCTAAAAACCCAGTATCAAAATGCAGCCCAAGCATAAAGGAGAAGCTTAAATATAGCAGCCTAAAATAGGATGCCTCAAGAACAAAGCACTGCTGCCAGAATATTTAATCAGGTGCTCCCGAATAACAACAGAATTTAAAGAGGCACTTCGAGAAGTGCTTATTGCCTGAATTCAACAAAATCTGAGTCTGGGTTTGAGGAAGATTTTGACTGTCACGATTATGGAGTTGGTTGTTGGCTGGTCAGGACAAAATATGGAATAGAAGTCTGTTTGAGGATAGCAAACACCTATATATGAGGGAAGTGCAGTTTTGTCTTATGCAAAAGATGTCCAGCAAGTCTTTATACTATAACACAAGACATCTCGACATCAGAAAAGATAGAAAGCCTGATTATCAGTGTAAAGTTGAACCTAGATAGAGCCCCTAAAGGTAACCCTGGAATGCCAGGTGTGAGCGGTTTATTGTGTGAAAAGAGGGGGTTGCTGGACCTGTTTCAATAAAGCTCTGACTAGGCACTCTGTTTGGTATATAAATGTTAGGAGGCTTTGCACACAAATTGGGACATCATTGGCATGGATTTTAGAGTTCAAAAAGATAATCCTAAATAGTTGATTCAAAGGTGACGCTCACACAAATCAACACAGGAGCCAACCTGTGTGGGTTCCAATGCACCTTTTGGACAAAGATATCTTGAGTTTGGAAGAGGACTTGGTTGTGCAATCACAGCATATTAATCTTAAAGGTGATGAGCATGCTTATAAAGTTGAAAATTAAGATCTATATTTAGGACTTAGTTTTTACTTTCTTCAACACCCATGACATGGCAATGGTATATATCAGCATATCATGAAGGTCTTAGCTTATAAGATTTTTATGCTGGGTAAACATCATTTGACATGTAAGGAGCATTAAATAGCTTTGGAATAGCCTGTTGTTGAGAGAAAAAAAAAATATCATGCTCCTTAGTATAATGATGATCTCAGATATACACATACCCATTCACTAGGGCAGAGTGAACGATAATATTTGGCAAACTTATCACACTCTGAAGCATCTTCACCCTTGGCAGCTACGCACCTGGAGAAATTTATAAGAATAAATGTTTTATCTCGGAAGAAAGAGCCAGCATCAACTTGGAAGAATGTTGATTTAAAAAAGATGATAATAGAAAGAGAAGAACCATGGGTGTGATTTCACTTACCGGTGATATTCAATGTATCTGGTAAAGCAGTGCCTTGTTTGATTTGTAGTTGGGAATCGGTAATCAGCTGGTGCTGTCTCAATCTACACATCAACAAGGCAATCCAATCCCAACACAAAAATGAATATATGGGAAACATAAAGATGGAAGTAGAATGAATATGACACAATTATGCCATCACCACAAAGAATATCTTGATAAATGGTTACCTTAATCTCCCGCCTCTCTTCTGCAGCTTCTTCTCCTGAATTCTCTTCTGTAGCTTCATTGGTTTCTTCAGCAGCAGCAGGGGTGTCTTCACTGCTGCTTTCAGCAGTAGCGGGAGTTTCAGCGCCTTCTTCAACAGCAGCAGGAGCATCTTCAGTTTTTTCTTCAACAGTAGGTGCTGGTGGTTCCTCAGCTTTCTCCACAATTTCCTCAGAAACAACAGTTTCTGGCTTCTCGTCTTCTTTTACTTCCACAGGTTTTGAAACCGCAATGGTCTTCTCTTCTTCTCCTTTCAATAAATAATGCTGCATGCCAACGCATGTGAGCAAATGGGTTAAATGCAGAAGAAATTTGAACATAACATCTAATCACACTTCAAATGTTTCACTTGAATATGTCAGCAATAATGACATTTACACTGGTGAAAGGCAACGTTAGTTAGTGAGCACAAAATCAAATTTGTGTCAAATTCTAAATGTGGACATAAAAAGAAAATTTTATGAAAAATTAATCTTTTACAAACCAGTTTGCAACTGAGTTCAGAATATATGAACAGGTCAGACTGCAGCTAATTTTAAACTGAAATAGTAGCCTATCTTGAAGTCAACCAGAGCGCCCTCGACTGTTAGAGCTTAGGTTGATCAGTTGATGAAGCTCAAGCTTAATGGGCATAACAAAACACAACAGCGAGGGTAAGACATTAATTTATTGGGTCCCGATCCTACAAATACTTATCCTTTGGTAATCGAAACACACCCACAGATCCATTTGAAGAAGCATTCGCTTTAAAAAAAAAGAAAAAAAGAAAACAGAGACAGAACTTGATTACAAAAATGCAATTTAATATGACAGCATTAACACAGATTGAGAAAAACGTTTAACAGCAGTCGGCACGGCAGTCATCTGTAATAGCACATCTCTTATGTAAAACAGATATTTTTTGCAAAATCTGTACCAACTACAAATCGAAAATTTCAGTCTTCCATCCATAAATAAAATCAATAAATCAGATTCAACCAATCAAAATATCACCATCAAAGTTTACCTTCATGATTTACACTTTAGGTAGAACTTAAGAATTTAGAAACTTGAAAAAGTAAACAGTTGAACAGAGAGAGAGAGAGATGAGGTACCTCGGATAGGGTCGGGGCTTCAGTGGGGGCAACGGCAGTCTCCGCCATTTCGTGGAAGAAGAAGAAGCGATCCGCTTTGCGATTGAGTTGATTCAACAGGAGCGAGCGGCCAATCAGAGTGATATCAAGAACTGAGACAAAGGCAGCGTTGGGGTTAGGTTATGACCTGTCCTGACTCCTGACCTCACCAGCAGTTTTGTTTTACTGCGTGTTACTGTGCTGGTAAAAGTTGGTGGAAGCTGAGTTATGCAATACGAGTTTCACTCATTGTAAACCACGTATCCATTTGACGGTAGTTTAAGATAACTTTTGGAAGCTTCTGGCCTGCTGGCTCGGCCCATTTATATTTTTCTTGGACCGATTAGCGAGGGCTTCAAACCTGGGCCCAGGGTTAGTTTAATTTGAAAAGGCTTCAAAACTGGGCCAGGGTTAGTTTAATTTGAAAAGGCTTCAAAGTCTCAGGATACCTAATTTACATTCTTGCCACTATGAGTCAAGGCCCACTCTTTACCGAAGCCAACATATCGGCCCACGTTACTATCCTGACTAATTAAGCAAACAATACCATTAGCGCGACCTCAGCTAACAAACAGTAAACTCTAAAAATAGCAGCTGATTTTATAATTAAACATGAAAAATAAGATTTTCATTATGAATCATCTCAAGACTACACACACCGATAATGTTTTATGTCGTTACACCTTTTCTTTTGATAATGGAATTTGATTTTCAGATGATATGCCGACACGAACATATGTGCCATCAATTACACCAACATCATTCTACATGGAAAAAATATTGTGTAAGTATAACAAATATTAAATCAACTTATCTTATTTCATTTAAAACAATATTTAATGGAAAAATACTTAAAATGTGACATATATCTCAAATTCATCGCAAAAATCTATTAGGGTGTTGGTACATTTTGGATCTAGTGGTTTGATGACTTCTACATCAAACAAACATAATGATTTAAGGATTTCTTTGATATATCTACTTATAGTTTCTCCTTAATGCTAAAATCTTTCTTTCACTTCTCGATTTGACGGTCCTATTGCAATTGTAAATAGGAACATTCCTACCTTTTCAATAACGTTCATCATTCTTGAAGGTTTTAAACCACCATATATTTCTAAATCATTACACAAACTCAAGAAAGTGTTTGTGTCCATTTGAACTATGTCAACATAGTGTTTCCAATGACCTCTTAAAACTTAAGTCAACCAACACATCCCTATATTGTATGAAACCATATATGGTTCTTTATGCATGTAATTAATACAGTATAAGTTTATAGCTCCAATCGTGCATATATTTAGTTTTTCTCATCACACTGCCTCCTTTAAAAACTTTCATCATCCTCATCATTGTCACCATTCATTGTTGTCACTCTCATCATTATCGTCATCATCGTTGTTGTTGTTGTTGTTGTCATCATTGTTATCGCACGTCACCGCACGGCGTGCCGTGAAGGGTTTTGTGTTTAGCAATAGAGTTGTTGAGGAGTCGCCACCTAGCTGTTGAGAGTCGCTAGGAAAACCCGATTGCACTGGTCTGCTCAGAGATTCAAAGGTAGGGGACTGGTTGCGTAAAGAGAAAGTATTAACACCCCTAGTACACTTTACCTAAGGTAAGTTGCATTGTCTATCTTGATGTGATTTTGAACATTTCAACGGATAATATTTATTCATGTGAATAAATCTAGCTTTTGAAATTTTATTATGAGTATAGATCCATGTAGATGCCTTAAAAGGATCACCTGTCATGGATGAGTTTTCCACGATTTTATGCCTCGTAAAAAATGTTCCGATTAAAAAGGGAATCGGTCACCACTCAGAATAATCCTGCAAATTTTATTGGTTATTTTCTAGATATGTAAATGCTAGCCTACTTGTAATTTCATCATTTACAACCTAAAATAAACCATTAATCCTCATGAATTAATTTCGCAGTTGATTAATTAAAAAAAATCGATCATCACTCAGAATAATCCTGAAATTTTTGGTGGTTATTTCTGAATATGTAAATGTTAGCCTACATGTAAATCCGACATTTACTACCAGAAATTGACCATTAATTCTCATGAATTAATTTCGCAATTAGTTTTAATATAAGCTAAATTCTCAAGATTTAATAAACTTGTTATTAAATCTAAAGTAAATTTTCAGAAAACGCTTTGGCCGTATATAAATAAAACACATTTTTTTATAGTTCTATATTCTTTTTTATTAGCAAAACAACATAAATAAAATACACCACACACACAATCTCCTTTTTATTTTTTTTTCATCACATTTTACAAGTTAAAATACAACTCACACACATTATCTTTATCATAGGATGCCTTTGCCTAATCTTCAAAGCTTTGTTATCATTTATCCACCCAACTTAAACGCATTGCTTATTTTGGACTATCTGCGATGATCTCTGCTTTCATTGTTTATCAAGTCTGAACTTGCCCTAAAGTGTGGTGTTGCTTGATTCATCATGAAGGAGTGTAACAAGTCATCCATTTTCTTTGATTATTTCAATAACACTTCTTTGATTTGTGTGTGTTCTGCTAAACAATGATTGCAAGGCTTGTTAATGTTGTCCCCATCTTAGATTGTCAATCAATCATGAAGTTTTTCATCAATTGAATCATATTTCTTCTACCATATGTCATCGTCAACCTTCATGGAATTGTCAAGTCATCCAGAAATGCATCCAAAACTCATCATTGCATGCTCAATGTTATCCACAATAAATTCCTCTCAGCTTGTGAGAAGAGATGTAATGTTATCATCATCCACAATCATGTGATGAATTGCACCTTGAATTGATGCAACTGCGGTCATGTAATCTGAAACCCTTCGATGTAGACTCAATTTCTTCTGAACAATTTTTTCTTAGTCTATGCAACAAATTACAATGTTGTCATTAACGAGGGTATTTTTTTGTCTCCCATATTCATGCGGTGAATTGAGCCTTGAGTCGACTGACTTAAAAAAAAATTATTCTTCAGTCAATCTTGGTGGCTTGCATACTCTTCAACATTTATCAAAATGCACCCATGCGATAACATCTTTTGGAGACAACCAAATCTACGAGTAAGCCGATATTTGAGATTCTGAAGATGTCCTTCAATTGCGGTGCTAGTCTCAACCGTTGTTGGAGCTTGTTAAACCATCATATTCTACTAAGCAATCCTTCCTTGAGTTGATCTGTTGATGCTCATTCATCTGTTTATTACCAAAACATATTTGTTGCCACTATAATGTGTTCTACAACGCAGTTCATAACATTTTCATAGTTGTCATCAAAATCTTTGCTAAATATAACATTAAATTATGTATCATCCATATCTTCCATTACATGTAAATACAATAAAATGATAGGTGTCGAAGAAAAAAACATAAAGTAAAGATGAACAATACCTATTGTTGCAGCATGTTATGCATTTACACTGGACATTCAAGTGGGAGTATCTTGAGATTATGATATCGAAATCAGGTGGTCCAAAAAATCAAATTTATCTATACGCACAAGACTACAACTTTCTTGAAAGTGAGAAAAAAATATTTTGATTAATAGAATTTGCCTGTAATCTACTTGGTCAAAAACTATTTTGAAGAATCAAATTCGTGACAACGACAAAAATCATTTTTTAGTGTGAATTCTAAGAGATTTATTCAACCTTAAACATATGGTAAAAAAATGGCGTCACTATTTTTTTGTGATAAGAAACAAAATATAATCTTGTGCGATAGTCAACTACCATAAATTATTATGATATTTTCTAAACCATCCCTCCATGCTTTTTCAACTAGGCTAATTAATTTTCCCAAATTTAAAATTAGTCTTTGATTATCCCGATAAATCCTTTAAACATTAAATTAGATCTCTCCAATAAAACCAGCAAACTCGAATTAGAATCATTCTCGTGGCATAATTTTCTACTTTTACACTAGACATTTGATGGGAATATCTTGAGCTTCTGATATCAAAATCAGACAATTCAAAAATCCAAAGTCATTTATACGTATAGTACTACAACTTTCATAAAGGATTCAAAGCAAGAAAAAATCATATTAAAGAACTGAACTTACCCACGTTCTACTTGGTCAAAAACCAAGCAGGACTAGACATTTGAACGAGAATATTTTGAGCTTCTGATATTGAAATCAAACAATTCAAAAATCCAAAGTCATATATACATATAGGAATACAACTTTCATGATGGATCTAAAGTGAGAAAAAATCATTTTAAGGAATAAAATATTGATATGAACTTAATTAACAATTGTGATGAAACCCAATAAGAATGATGGTTTAGAAACCCAAGATCGTGTAGACAAGATTGGTTGAGCCTTGACCCGTCACCTAACAAGATGAAAACCAAGACTACGAAAGATTGAAACGCCACACCTAGAAAACCTGAGAATCTCTCAACAATCAAGGTGATAAGTTTGGTTGTTTGAACGCTACAAAGATTAACTTGATAAGTTCTAGTAGTTCTTTTAAGAACGAAGAGGAACACAAGACCTCACAAATATGATAATTTTTCTGAAAACATAATCTATTGAATCATTTCGAAATACCCCTTTTATACTTGGAACAACCCTCCAAGAATAGGAAAAGCCATAACTAAAGCTTTAAAAGAGCTCAAATAGTAACATAAACAAGTCCCCACATTTTTAGGTCTCTTGGACTTCTAGAGGCTATCATAAATAGCTAAATGACTAAATTCAATGTATTTAACATAACCATTTAAGACCAACTTCATTCCTCTAATTAATAACCTTGAAAGTCATCAAATTCATGCCCTTTGATGGTCAGATCATGCTGAAATATTTTTGCATAATTATTACCCTCTTCAATTGCTTTGATGATGTGGACTAAGCCTTGATTATCATTTGATCCCATCTTGGTCTTTTTAGAATCAGCCCAAATCTCTTAGATTAGCCCATTTAGTGCTTTCTTGAAGCGTTTGGCTCTAAGTCTTGTAATTGGGCCACTTGAAGT